>JACBWW010001041.1:0-16849 GCA_020086605.1 Lanius collurio
CTAAGACATTCTACCAATGTTATGCTAGTAACTCTTTAGGTAGAATGAAGGCATGTTTTCCCTAATAATCTAGTATCTCTTACTAATAAAAGGTAGAATATTTAATGAGATTTAAAAAAAACAAAAATAGATTTTCATGTATGTGTAAAGTAAAAAATATTGCAAGGAAACTGCCTGGCAGATAAATTGTATGTATCTAGACTTATAGTAAATAATAAATATTATGTAACTACAACAGTGTGTTCAGAATCCATTTGATTTAACCCATTTAAAGTAAAGGTTTAAACCTTTAGTCATGAGATGATTTGTTTTCTGTTGTTGCTTTTTTCTAAATAAATCTTTTTCTCTTAAAGGACTTACAGAATCAGAGAATATGCTGAGATGGATGGAACTCCCAAGGATCATCAAGTCCAACTCCTGGCCCTGTGCACCACCCTTTGTTGTAATGATGAATCCTTTACTACATACATAAGACAGCGATGAACTTGGAAGGAAAGATGAAGCGATATTTCTGTAGATGTTCAGAGATGATTTATTCCTCCAGCCACATGGCTGGAGCTCCCAGGCAGACCCCAGTCATGGGACCCTGCTCTCTTCCCCAGGCCCGGGCACCCAAACCACCCAACCAGGAACAGGTATGGGGCACACGTGACATGGGGACAGGGACAGGGACAGACCCGTACCCTGCAGGGTCCCTCGCTTTGGGACTTCAGGGGAGAGGCACCTCCACAACCCTCCCCAAGAGTCACACCTTGTGCCTGAGAGCATTGTCCAAACACTTCTTGAACTCTGTCAGGTTTGGTGCTGTGACCACTTCCCTGGGGAAGTGCTCCATCTCCTCTGTGTGAAGAACCTTTTCCTGATATCCAACCTAAACCTCCCATGACACAACTTCCAGCCATTCTTGCAGGTCCTGTCACTGGTAACCACAGAGAGAGATCAGTTCCAGCCCCTCCTCTTCACCTCATGATGAAGTTGTAACTGCACTGAGGTTTCACCTCAGTCTCCTCTTTTCCAGCTGCAGACAAATGACCACAGCCACTCCTCAAGCTTCCCCTCAAGGCGCTTTGCTATCCTAACTAATTTTCATCTAATTATTTTATTTTTTTAAAAGTTACCTACACAATTAAGTTAAAATATAATGTGGATTGTGTTCTGAAAATATCCAGAGGTTTGTTTGTTTGTTTGTTTGTTTTTTTCCCTGTGTATTTCAGTAGTATGTGAAAATCTTTATCATCCTGAATATTTGCTTTAGAATGAATGGGTTATTTTTACTCTGAATGACTCATCTTTGTCCTCTCCAGGATTTGATATTTGTTAATTATAAGGAATACAGTTTCAGTTCTCCAGCAAATTCCTTTGTTACCCAGTAGTTGGATGTCTTCCAGATTGGTTTATGTGATACTAATTCAAGTATCACATAAATTCAATACATTGAAATAATCTCAGCCTTAGAGTTTTTTCAAGTAATTACCTGCAGTGTTCTTATTTAAACCCGCCTAAACTTTTTAAGACTGGAGTTTTAGTTTACTATATGAAGTATTTGTATATCTTTTTTTCAAATTATCATTTTGTGCCAGCATGTTATTTCTACTTCTTGTTCTGTATTTTTTTTCCCGGTCAAAACTAAGTAACTAACCAGAACAGAGCCTTTCAATTTAGCATGCTATCATAATCAGGTTAAATGGCAGGAACTTTGAGCCTCATATAAATATGATACTTCTTGCCAGCAGAAGACGGTGCAGGACAGGAGAGAAGCTATTGAAGGTGAAAAGTGAGGAAGGGGAAGGAAAGAATGGGACTGAAATCGATAGAGTGAGAGGATGTTGGACTAGTGCCAATTCAGCTGAAGTCATGAGAAAGACACTCATTGATTTCCTGGGCAATTGGATCAGACCCATTGTCTGATGCTACTGCATTTTTTATATTTAGTAAGTGGGAGTTGTAGCCAAATTTTCAAACTTCTAAATTTGATACTTTCTCATTTTCTGAAACTCCTTGGTTTGTCCCAGTGCATAATTGAGACCTTCTGACTAGCTGACCTCCTAGCATATATAAAATTTTAGGTTTATATATAGCCTCACTGAAGGCTGTTGGGGATGAAAGCAACTATGCATTTCCCAGTAGTCCTGTCCTGCGTGGATCATTGATCACTATTGCCTTGCAGGTGTTTGCTTGCTGTTCTAGCTTGTACTGAGAAAAGGGCTACAGTTCTTACCCTGGCTTTCCCAAGTCAGAACATCTGGGACTGAGGGTACCAGGGGTCACTTAGAATATAGAAATGCTTTCTTGGCATACTTCAAGACTGTAGTATATGGTGTGAAGATGGGGTATCTCATTCAGTTAAGATGCAGCATATTTCTAGTTCAAAGTTTCTAATTCTACACAATTTTTTAATTTTTTTTTTTCAATTGGCCAGTATTTGCCATTGTTTATAATTTTTTACTTTTAGGTCTCAAACCTTGTCCTGCCTGAAATGCCTCTGTTTAAAGTTCATTCTCCCGTATTATCCCCACATCTGCAGTACTACATCTCTTCTTGGAACCAACAGAAGGCTGCATTTGATGCATTTCAGATTGGACAGGGAACAGCCATTATATTCTTCTGTTCACACATAAGGAATTTTTCTGGGTTTCTTTAACTCAAATTTATAATGATTCTTTACCTTTGAATATTTTTTTAAAAAGTTTATCAACGTGTATTGAGTAAGTGGAATGTTAATAAGCCTATTATGACTTAATTACTGCTGAGTTCCATTGATTTCAGCAAGACTTCTTATCTGAAGAAGGGCTATTGAATTTTGAGCCTCTTTCAGGAAGGTTATCTTCAAAACAGAAGGGCAAGACATACTATAACTTTATTTATGCAGAAAATTTAATGTCTCTAAGAAGCTTTTAATAGGACCTCAGATGCTGTGAACAACAATGTAGAGTATGAACTATGCAATGGAAAGATCTTTCCATGCTGCAGGCTGAATGAGTCCTAGATGAAGTCTGTTGTGGATACACTAATTATTAAAATTATTTACCAAGCTTCCTCTGTACTGGAAGTTACTCTATGGAATGTGACAGGAGACACAAATCCACAGCTATCATAGCTGTATAAAACTCTAGCTTTTGGTACATTTCAAAATAAGAAAGACAATAATTCTGCACATTTATAGGTTCAGGTGATGAATTGTATATGAAAGGAAAGATGTGAACTCAGTGAGCTATGAAAATGTGTGTCTGTCTATAAATTTAATATGTGTATCCTTAAGCATACAGTAGTTTGATCAAATGAATAATATATTTGTAAATCAGATAACTGGATTATCTGTGTTCTTAATGGAAATTTTAAATCTCATCTAGAGAAATATACTGTTTCACCCAATCTAGGTCCTATTTCATTCAAGCAGTTCTACTCAGAGGATACAGACTCAGGGATGCATACACATAAATGATTTCATATGCGGTTCCTATTTGTTTAGATTTTTCACAGCAAGAAAACTGCTTGTTTTGTATGACTAGTAATTTGGTTTTACTCACACAGCCATTTCTATAAACAGGAGCTGAAATTCTGTCCCAGTTGGGAAGTTTCTGAGTATCTCATGTAAGCTGCTGAATATTTTGAACTCTGACTGATGTTGTGGCATCTCAGAATACGAGAGCAACTCATTGCCTCATAATAAAAGGGCTGTAACCAGAAAAAAAATATATCAACATGTTATCTTGATAGTTAAAACTGTCTCTAGGGCAGTGAAAGATAGAGACTTAAATTGTCTCAGGAAACAGGGTAGCTTTACTGTGAACACATTCTGACATTTTGCCTCCACTATAAGAGAAGCCTGATCTTAGCTGCTACCACCGTATTCTGTGTAGAATTTGGGTGGGCTTGGGTGTATGAGGATGATGGCAGTTCATCAAGCAGATAAACATAAATATTTTAGTTTCCAAGGACACCTAGTTATACTGATTATGACAGACTGAGACAAAGCCACAAATCTGTAGGCTTGCAGGAGATTTTTCAGGTGAAAAAATGCAACATGCTATATGGTTTAAAGTAGCTCAAGAGATAGACATTTAACATTTATCTGCAGGGAATTTTTTAATGATCATATTAGATTGTTTTTCAAGCTTTACAAAATGTGATTTTTATTAAAAAATCTGGGCATGTGCAGAAATATATTTATGAATATCCAAGACTCTGAAGTGAAATGGCAAGTTCTTGTGAAGAAGTAGCTCCATTGGGGTGCAGATAAGAAGGGATTTTCAGCATTTCAGTGGATATAGAGAAATCCAGTTTACACTTACATCTCATCTTATCAGCTTAGATTCCTTAAAGGATTTTAAGATGTGTTCTTCATAATCAATTCACTAATAATAATCTAGCTAACTAAACACATCTCTTTTACCACAGCTATATTTCATTGCTTAACTGTATGCATGAATATCTGTAAGTGTAATATGATTTTCCATGGGTATACTCATTGAGGCAAGCTGGGACTACAACTCATTCATTCCAGCAGTTATAGGAAATGCACATATGTTATGAAGTTTGGTTTCTTTTATTAAAATTCTTTGGGTGTCAAATTATCGGAATTGTAATTTTCAATTTAAAAAGATAATTTTTCTATTCACTATCTGGAAACAGGATTGTGACAAAGTCTGTTTTAAGCATCTTCATATTTTGCAATTGTATGCATTTTACAATATGTTTATACAAATATTCTATAAACTATTTGACTTAGAATAATTGTTTGTATTGTACAACTCATATAGTTTATCAGCAGTTCCCATTTTACTCACACTCACAAGAGCCTTCAACTAATTGCAAGAAATTCTTCCTTAGAAATGCAATTAATGTTACAATGTCCATGTGTGCCACGTTTTCTAGAATATCTTGTTATGTAGGGTCTCCCTCATAGGCCTGGTATTAATCTTTATGATATATACAGCCAAGCTCAGCTGCATGTGTTCTTTGTATTAGTGAATATGAAGAAAGATTTTCCCTCAGGAGGCCAATATTTGAAGTCAATACTCATCCTGTTGGAGATTGTCTTATTCACCTCAGCAAAAACCAATATTTTCTCAGTGGATTGGTATGATTAAAATCATCTGATCTAGCTCTAGCCTTTGCTGAATCAAGTGTACATATTCTTATTTCTGATATTTTTTTTCAGAAATTAATTGCAATATTCTTGGATAACATGACAGCTAGTTATGATACAAGGAAATAATGATAAAATGTAACCTTATTATACAACATTTTGTGTATATTATGGTGCAGTGCAAAGTTAGTATAAAACACATAAGTTACTATAACTTCATTTTAGTGGATCTGTAGTATTTCAACTTAAAATTTGTGTCCACACTATTAATTAGACATTACGTCTCACCTTGCACATCCACACATGCAAAGAAACAATGATACATGAAATAACTCAAATTTTTACCAACCCTAAAGACTGAGAGTACCTTCAGTGTACTGGTAAGGTAGGGTATAAGAAAGCTTAGAAAAATTAAATAAACAGAGGTGCAAAAGTTTGTTAGAACTGATCATAAGTTGTATATGTATATTGTCACTCCATTAGCTTAGCTAATGACGAATGCTGTCATGTACTCAAAAAGTGAAGACTTTTAAAATCTCATTTAAATAAAAGAAGCTTAGGATTTTACTGATTCTTGAAGAATTAAAAAAAAAAAAAAAATGTGAGTGGAAAATACTGTTGTTATCCAAAGAATCCTTATAGAGAAATCAGAAACTCTGTAACCGTTCTGTAATCTAGAAATTCCTTTTCTATATGACCTTATGTGCTCCAGAAAATCCTATTTTCAGTATGTCTATTGTGATCAGAAGGTACTAGAAATCATTCTTGTCATTCAGATAGATGAAAGTAAGAAGAAACAACATTTGCATGTAACCACAGCTTTCCCAAACCTCTTGCTTCTAATCTACTTTAACTAAACCTTGGGTTTTTTGACATTTGCTTTTGCACTTGTCTTATTAGACACAAAAATAACAGAGCAGAATAATCCCACTGAAAAATATCAAATTGTCCTTAAAAAAAAAAATAATAAAAATGCAACTCTATTTGATGGCATCAAATGATTTAACTATAACTTCTTATCCCATTATGTCTCTCTTTTAATTAAATAAGTTCCCTAGTTGACTTTAAAATTAATAAATTAATATTTCCCTAGCTTTTTGTACCTACAGCCTTTGTAATCAGAGCTTGTTTAAAAAAACAAATTCTCATTTCCTGAAAAGAACTGCAGCTTAATAGTGGAATATGGATGCTGTTGTATCAAACGCTGTGCAGCAGTTTCAGTAGGGAAAGAATAGGATTGGGAATGCAGGTAGCAAATTAGATTGATGTGTTGTCCTCGACATACTGGCATTTTCATTTCTGAGGCCTACCAAGTCCAAAACAAAAC
This sequence comes from Lanius collurio, assembly GCA_020086605.1. Lineage (NCBI taxonomy): Eukaryota > Metazoa > Chordata > Aves > Passeriformes > Laniidae > Lanius > Lanius collurio. Next base: position 6,417 of record JACBWW010001041.1, read on the forward strand.
CATTTTTTATACTTGTTCAAAATCTCTAGAGAAATGACTTCAGGTGGTCTCAGCCCAGTTTTTCATGTACAAGAGGACACATCAAAAAGCTGTCTTGGTTGATAGTAATTCATCACTTTCGTCTGTGGAAAGCCATGGGATTACAAGCATGGAAAAAACAAAGTACTGCTAACCACTTTTTTTTCCCACCAACTGTATGTGTCTGGCCCATTTTGTATGAATATATGAGCAGACATGTCAAGGGAGGCAATGTAGATCATGTCTTTATGATTGTCAGGTATTGTTTTTAATTCACATTTCCAACACCTTGTATATGACTGAATCTTTGTTAAATATAATTAAATGAAAGTTCAAAGTATGGAAAACAAAACAATAGGAGCTATAACTTAAAGAAGAACAGATAGTGAAAAATGTAAGTCACTAAAGGACGCTAATGAGATGCTGAAAACTTAATCAAGCAGCATGTCACTGTATGGTTTAATTCCTTTTGTCTTCTAAGATGACCTTGGCAAAATTAGAACACTTGAAAATGTTGCATCTTCAATAAGTGTCTCCCTCAAGTATGATGAATAAGACAAATTTTTATATTCAGGTTAAAAGAATTCTCTGAGGAATACTTATTTTAAGAACACTGTTCATTTTTCAGCGATCACACCACAAAATCCAAAATTGTTTTGAATGGCTGTTTTTATCATTTCTACTCTTTCAGTCCTCCAGAACTCATTCTGCACAACTCCAGTGAGGAGTCATCATACTGACAAGAATATACAAGTTGTGGGAGTGTAACTTTCTTCTACCGCTTTTGTGTTCTTCCTTTGGGACTTATGTCCTGGGTTGCAATGTAAAATGTACCCAATAGTCTGTATTCTGTCACCATCTTCATAAACTGTTAAAACTGGTGGGACAGTGTTCCCCACCTCCCTCATGACTCATCCCTGATAAGCTCATGAGGCTATCTTCTGTTAATGGGCCAGCTGTTGACACCAGGTGGGGCAGAGTCCTTTATCTCTCCTATACTATCTCCTGTTAATGGGCCATCACCGCATGACTGATAAGACTATATCACCCATTGTGAGATGCTCCGCCCAGAGGGAGGAACCAAGCCTTCCAGCCTGGATATAAGGGGAGATTTTGAACACCACAGGGAGCCTTTCCACTGGATTCTCAGAGGAAGACCAGACCCTTCTACATCGCCACTGGACCTTCAGAGGAAGACGAGACCTTCTCTACAGAGCCACTGCTTCAACGGAACCATCACTTCAGGAGGACTGCAGCCACCATTTAAATTGCACTGCTGCTAACCCCCTGACTGTCAGGGGGTCAGGTTTGTACTCTGACTCTGTCAGTGGGTTGTGGGGTTTTTTTGTACTATTACATTTATTTTATTTCTTTCTTATTAAATTGTATTTCTGACTTGAAGTCCCTCACTAGTTTGCTTTAAAACTAGCACAACTTACAAATGACTAGCATAGACACAAATGAGACAATATAACAATTCATTATATATCTGTTGGAGAAAATGAGCTCAACTGGTAATAATATAAAAAATTGTTTAGAACAAAGATAGATATTCATAGCAAGCCCTTGAAAATATTTGTTCTAACAGAGTCTATTAAGTTTAGAAAGAGTACAGTCCTCTTCTGAAGTATTTGACTATGTGTAAAATGAAATAATTAATTTCCTATTTACTAAACATTTTTTCCAATAACCATGATACCAACAGACATCCTAAATCATATATTTAAATCACAAAATTTGAGGTTGTGAAAAATCTTATCACCAAATATGCAATTTGTATGTTAGATAGGAAAGAAATTTATAGATTTAGTGTGCAACAGGCACTGGTAGAAAATGTAGATACTGTTCAGAAAGCTATAATTTGGAGGGTCTATACTTTGTGACTCTCATAATTTTTGTTATTAATGTGTAATTTGTATGTACCTCAAAAAAACAATATGAATGTCCCTGTTTCTCTGGTGACTGGGTATTTTGTGGCAATAAGAAAAAGTTAAGGGATCCATTTTTTGCAATAATATGGTAAATTAATATTCTTCTTAGGTTTCCATGCACAACATTAATAGAAATAGATGTTAGTGTATTATGAGCAAGTTATTGTAGTAGATAAATTTTCAATAGGTACGCTGTTATCACTTAGACAGTTTAGATGTGATCATGAACCTGAGAGACCCAGCAATTATGTTTGCAGTTGACTTTGATTGACAAAACTCTCAAGTCCGTCACAATTTCTAAACAATTTGACTGTATTTGATTTTCACGGCCTATGTGAAGAGCTTGTACTTTGGAGTAAAATATTAGTATTAGAGGCACACACAAACCACAAAATCCTGATACTACTGCTGTTGGTTTGGAAAACCCGTAATAATCAGGTGTAAAACAATCTGTAAATTCAAAGGAATATAGAGTGGCTAAATTTTATCTTGTTTTTTCTAATTCTTATTGAAATTAATATAGTTAATTATTATCAGTAATAACCAATATGATCTGTACTGAAGGTCACCTCTCACCTTGTCTCTCCTCTCTGACAGTATTCATATTCATGTTTTCTGTGTTCCTATTTTCTTTGAAGCCCACAGACAACATAGAGCACTGTAAATAAATCTGTAGCAAATTGCACTACTCTGAGTAGGAAATAAAGGCCAGGAGAAAGAAGGCAAAGAATGATCTAAATTAAGTTGGCTTTGTTGCTGAAACCTGTGTGGTTGCATAACTTACCCAAAAATCTCTAAGGAAAGAGGTAGAAATTCTGTCACATTCATAAAAGAAGGCACCTGGATGCTACCTGGGTTCCTTTGTTCTAGTTTCTAAATACCATTTGTTATTTGTCAAATAACAAAACAAAACAAACCCCACAAAGCACCAATAAGTTATTCACATGACTATAAAAGCAAAAACTTGTCACAAAAAATATTTTCTGCATGAAGGCAATACAATGAGGTGACCAGACCTGCTGTAAAAAATGTACTATGCTCAGATAGAAAGTACTATAAATTGATGTCCTAAATTTACTGTCTGTGATAGTAAATTGTTGGGGTTTGACAAAACTAAGCGTCCAGCATCTAAAATATCAATTATTTTATAAGGAAAACAAAATAAGAAAAATATTGAGGGAAACTAGATACCTGCGAGGCAAAAAACAGGTTCACGCTTAAACAGTTGCAGTACCAAGAGAAAAAAAGTTTATTACTAACAGAATTAAAAGTTAAAAGATATAACAAGAAATTAAAACACACACACACACCCTCCCCCCTGCTCCCTTCTTCTCAGCGCTTTACTCTTCCTTTTTTAACTAGCACAAAAGATAACACAACATAGGATTCTAGTCAGTGTTACAGTTCTTGAAAAAAAAGTCTCTTTCTTATGCTTAAGGAAAAAAGGGTTTCTTCTTGCTTCACATGGTTTCTCAAACTGCCCCCAACAACAGACCCACCCGGAAAAGAAACAATCTGCTGTGGTGTAATACATCTCTTCTATGAAAAAAAAATCAGTTTTTTCACGCCGCCACACCTGGGCCATCACATGGGGTTATCAGCCTTTTAAGGATGGGTCACTTTGGCCTGAACACAAAGGCTTTTTCTGCTACAAATCCTTAAAAGCCTCTCACTGCTTCTATGTATATTCTGGCATAGGCACTCTCTCTTCACAAACTTCAAGGGCCACATGTAAGTCTTCCATCCCCCCCCTATACTCCAAATGGATCGAAGAGACAAACAGTTTGAGATATTACAGTTTCTTACCACTGCATGCAAGAATGATTTTTAAGCTCCGCGCGAAGAACGCGGCACCGCCCCTTTTCTCTGCCGCCATTTTCAGCTCTGTCTCACACGGCTCACTCTCTTTGACTCCGAAACCTTTATGTTGAAAAAGTGGTCTTATGCAGGCTTTATGGTGAAGAAAACTTCGCTCTTTTTGTGCTGCTGGCTGCATGGTGGTTCAGCTCGAAGTGTGCTGGCTGCAGAAAGGAGGCTCCTGCCGGCTCCCACCGACTCAATGTGGAGAGCAGGGGAGGTGGGAGGGGGAACAGGACCCGCCAGTCCCAAGAAGCCGCTCTGAAAAGATCCCAGCTGCGCAGCAGTCCATGGCTGGGTCCAGCTGTCTGGCAGTCTATGGCTGAGTGAGTTTAGCTTCCTGGGCTCTGGGATGGCTCCTTCCCCAGCGACCCAGGGTCCGTGCTGCAGCATCAGGAAGAGGAGAAGGGGGACGGGGCTTCAGCCCGACCCGACCCGACCTGGCCTGGCCCGGCAGAGCCTCTGCCCGGTAGGGCCCGGAGGCTCCGAGGCCTTCCCACCTCCCTCAGGTGGGCTGGAACAAGAGGAACTCCCACCTTTCTGTGTGACTTAAATGTGTAAATTTTTCAGAAGTGCCATTGGTCTAAAAATCTGTCTATTAACTCAGATTCAACCCACTACATAAATAAAGAATAATATTATTTGATATAATCAATGTAACTTGTTTTGTTTGATGTCTGTAGTTCAGTACAGCTGGACTATAGCAAGAATTCTCAAGAAGGAAAAAAAAAAAAAACAAGCCTCATAGCTTCTTTTTCTCTATATCTATCAAAATGCATTTAATCTCATGAGGGTAACATGGTCTTACAACAAGAAATCATATGCTTTTGTGACATGAATAGGCATACTATTGGATATTGTAAATTGAAAATCTTCATAAAAGAATAAAATATGAAGACTAAGAGGCTAGGAACAGTGGAAGGGGAGACATGATATTTTAAGTAAAGAAGCACTTTCTAGGATCTGACTTCTAATTAAAATACCTGGTCCCCTTCAACTTGTGTACATCAAGAGCTCTTCACAAATAGGACATCTATATCACAGCTGTACTGCTATATAAACCTTTCAAATATCTTTAGTTTAGTTTTCCAGTAGAAGAAATAAAATGGAATGCTTGGTTTCTGATCAAGACCTGTGGAGGTGCCTTCCCCTGAAATCCTGGGGGGAGGGACCCTGCAGGGTACGGGTCTGTCCCTGTCCCTGCTCCTACGTCATGTGTGCCCCATACCTGTTCATGATTGGGTGGTTTGGTGTGCCTGGGGGCACAGGAAGAGAGCAGGGTCCTGTGACTGGGGTCTGTCTGGGAACACCAGCCATGTGGCTGGAGGAATAAATCATCTCTGAACATCTAAAGAAATACCACTTCATCTTTCCTTCCAAGTTCATCTCTGTCTTGTACATGTTGTAAGGATTCCCCTCCCTAAAACAAATGGTGGAGATATGCGGACATTCGATTGCCGAAAAAGATTTCTAAAGGTCTGGAGTACACCGATGTGAATTGTGAGTAATTGAACTTTCTTATTGCCTTGTTTTTGGCTTTACTTTCTGACCTGATGGAGAAATCAGAGGAGTTGTGGCTATCTGAGCCACAGAAAAAAATATACTTGGAAGTGAAAGAAATTCTAGCGAAACAAAATGCAAAACTGAACCCAGGACATTTAGAACATTTCTTTAACTGGCTTTTCAAAAATTTCTTTTATGTCACTCGAGACTTAATTTTTGATGTTGGTTTTCCTGTAACTAGAGGGGACAATTTTTGGAAAGAAATCGATGGGTTGATAATGATCCAGTCAAGAAGTGGAATGGTAGTAGAATTGATATTAGCATCTTTTGCAATTGAAGATGCTCTCATAAAGCACATACTCGGTCCCAGTAACACAGAGGTGCCTGCGGCAGAGGTGCCTGCGGTGGAGGCGCCCAGTTCCCCTAAAAGCACCAGCCGTAGAGCAGACCCCATCCCTGTATCGGAGTGCACTCCTGAGCGACAGTGGGCGAGAGAGCGATGACAAAGACGCTGGATGTGAGAATGAGTTCCTAGGGGTCTCCGAGGTATTCTTACAGTGAATAAAGAAGGAGAGCTAGTAGAAACAGCTGCTGAGAAATGCAAAAAGCGAGCTGCGAAAGCAGAGGTGCGAGCACCGAGGGCAGCGGAGAGAGCAGTGGCCACAGAGGCGCATCCCAGCTATGGCCACCTCATGCCACGTGGTGAGCAACAGTCCGAGCCCGAGCCCGAGCCCCGCACCGAGAAAGGCAGTGGCGAATGTGGCAGTCGCTATGGCAACCGCGGTGAGCCGAGCCGAGCCAAACTGGAGCGGCGTGAGGGCGAGAAGGGAACCATGCTAGTGCCCAGCAGCGACACATCTGTAGTTGACAGCAGCAGCAGCGGCAGCCCCAGCGATACAAAGCCGTGCACACACGAATGCCTCACAGAGCGCGGCCATGCAGCCGCGCTAAAGCCTGGAAAGCGTGGAGTAGTCACACGGAGCTCCAGAGGAGAAGCGAGCACAGCGCCAAGTGGTGCTGCAGAGGTGGCTGTAGGAGGAGCAGCCGGCAGGGTCAGCGTGCAGCAGCACAGCCAGACCGGACCCTCACAGCCCCACACACGATCCCAAGGAGTAGAGACCCCGTGACAGGAATGCTCTGGAGGTCCTGGCCCCAATGGTCCCGGCTATGGCAGCTCTGACGCAAGAACAAGCAGAGCTGAAAGTGAAAGCAAGAACAAAGGAACTTGGAAAAATGAAGAGGTTATCGCAGCTAAGGTTTTTGGAACTGTAAAATGGTATAATTTAAAGAAAAATTATGGTTTCTTGTTGAAAAATGATACTGGAGAAAGTATTTCTGTCCATAAATCTGCTATTGTGAAAAATATCTCCAAAAGTGGTGTTCCAAGCTTAGAAGAAGGAGAAAGAGTAGAATTTAAAATTGTGCAAGGAAGGAAGGGCCCACAGGCCGCAAAAGTTACAGGCCCTGGGGGTGTCCCTCTCAAAGGCAGTAGATATGCTGGACAATAACCCCATACTCCCTATCCTTTCCCCTATCCCACCCCTTTATCCCATGCCCCTTTATTCCCCATATATGCCCAGCCCAAATTTCCCTTTCTGGTTCCCCTCACAGAACCAGTCCTTTTCATTTGCCATTAATCCCTTTGCAATGCCGATGGGGGGATGAAAAGGAGGGAGGGAAGAAATTAACTGTCATTTTCTAAGATTCCAACAGGTACAAAAAGGAAAATCCCTTCCTCAGTTTCCATCTGAAGCGTGCTCAAGTCCTGTCTCCCTTCTGATGCTCCAAAGAATACCTCTTTGGACATTTGGGGACTCAAGATAGTGGCTTCCTTTCCTTTGAAATTGTTTTGTTGTTTATCCAACTGTTTCCAATATTATTTTATTTAATAAAAAGGGTCAATTGTGGAGATGCCTTCCCCTGAAATCCTGGGGGGAGGGACCCTGCAGGGTACGGATCTGCCTCTGTCCCTGCTCCCATGTCAAGTGTGCCCCATACCTGTTCCTGATTGGGTGGTTTGGTGTGCCTGGGGGCGCGGGAAGAGAGAGGGTCCCGTGACTGGGGTCTGCCTGGGAACACCAGCCATGCGGCTGGAGGAATAAAGAATCTCAGAACATATACAAAAATATGGCTTCATCTTTCCCTTCCAAGTTCATTGCTGTCTTATTCATGTGGTAAAGGATTCCCCTCACCACAACAAAGACCTTGTTCAACAGCTTCAAAATATTGTAGTTTCTCACAAGACTTTTCGGGATTCTTTTAGACTCATGCAACATTCTCCAAAGATAGACGTTAGAATGGAAGAGTGGTTTTGGTTCAACAGGAGTAGTTAAAATTACTTCATGACTTTTCATGTCTATCAAAGAGAATTTATATGAATTGTCTAGTTGCAAATTGACCCATAGAGGAGAAAAGGCTTATGAGTCATTTGAGTAATAACTCTCTTGAGGCCTATAGCCACACAGAGGATGCAATGTTCAAGTGACCTGAATCAATATATTTCATTGTGTCTTTTCATTTTGTTCTTATAGAAGACAAAATATATTTTGATAGAAAACCAGACTTCATGTCACAAAAAATTCAGTCTTGATTAAAGAAAAAAAGGGAATAATTGAATGATAATTCGACACCATGCCACTGTTTTAAAGCCCTACAATATCATAAAAATATCTGACTTCAAAAGCAGTTTATCTTAAAAACCAAGAAATAAGTCAAAAAAAAAGCCCTAAGTAAATGAACTAAATGTTCTTAACAAAAGCCAGACATAAAAAGGGAGTAAACATTCAAATTCTGTCCTTCAGCCAATTTTTTGGAAGAAAACTCGGTGCACCAGAAACTCCCTTCCCATATCAGAACAACTTGTCCAGAAGAATGCTGTCAGGGACAGTTTCAAAATTCTTATTAAATTTCAAATAAAAATGCATTTACTGCCCTCTGTGAGCCTGGTCCAGTCCTGTCTGGGATCTTCATTAATGATCTGAGTGATGGAACAGAATGTACCTTCAGGAAGTCTGCTGATGACACAAAACTTGGGGAAATGGCTGATATGCTAGAAGGTTATGTTGGCATCCATAGGGATCTCAGCAGGTTAGAGAAATGGGCTGACAGGAATTTTATGAAGCTCAACAAGAAATGCAAAGTCCTGCACAGAGGTGGGGGAGTGGTATGGGGAACAACCTCAGGCACCATATTTTGTTGGGCAAATGCCTAGAAACAAGATTTGAAGAAAAGATTTTTTGGAGGTGGATAACAAGTTGAACAGGATCCAGCACTGGCCCCTTGCCACAAAGAAGGCTCATGATATCCAAGGCTGCATTAAGCAAAGTGTTTCCAGCAGGCTGAGGGTAGTGATTCTTCCACTCTACTCAGTGCTAATGGGGCCATACCTGAATTACTGTACCAGGACAAGAATGCCATGAACATTCTGGAGAGAGTTCAACAAAGGGCTGCAGAGATGATAAAGGTGCTGAAGGAACTCTTATTATGAGGTAATGCTGAAAGAGCTGGAGCTATTTAGCCTAGAAGATAGAAGGCTTAAGGGGATTTGGTATATAAATACCTGAAGGGAGAATGCAGACATGACAGACCCAGACTTCTCAGCAGTGCCCAGTGACAAAAGTTCTTTCTGCATTTAAACTTGGTTATAAAATGCCTTTAAGTTATTAGTTTACCAGCATAAATCCCTCTTAGAATTATTTCAGAGAAGTCTCGAATCTTGCATTCTACATTGTTAAAAGATTTTACCAAAATTACCTCTTCAGAGCTAAACCAGCGTTTTAATAAGAGTGAGATTAAAGAGCGTATGGTCTGGTCACATCTGCTTCGTTCTGAGCAAGGATGTTATTGCAGTCTCTAGAAGCTGAGAACAGTGGAGGACTCACACTGAGAGGCCTGGTAAATTACAGTTATGTTAACGTCTTTGATGACAGATATTGCATGGCCCCTGGAAGATAAACAAGCTATCAACATGATTTAACTTTACAGTTGGAAATATTGTCAAAATATGTCTAAACATGGTTCACTGTGAAAAGAGTTGTGTTGTTGAAAATAACTCTCAAAATTTAGCCTGATGCTCTGTTTGAAACCTGTACCTTTTGAAGAAGACCAAGGAGGCTTTCTATAGTGTTGACATATTTTGTCTTCCTATAAAGGTGTTGACACATTCAGCATAAGGTATGAATGAAGATGACTTCTGAGCAACTGGTGCATATCTTACAGTCACATTAGTCTAGGAGCCTGTGCAGAAATCAAGTCATTAAGGGCCACAGCAAAAAAAAAATTATATGAATTGTCAGCAGCACAATCTCACCATAATTTTTCATCTCGAAAATGTTTTCTAGGAAGTGATGCTCATCTAGGAGTCAAATAGAGTAAATGACCTAAAAAGGTCATGTTTTTTTCCATATCAGATCTGATCAATAGTTTGTGTAAATCAGAAATTTTCTTTCAAATTAAAAAGTGGGATAACTTTCAAAAATTGCACTGCTATCAAAATACCTGATTGGCAGTTATATTTTTGGGATAACCACAGTTAGACTAACTGACTGTACTTGTTCATTTGAATCTCTTTCTTTTCATCTGGGTGCTATTTTCACAGCAGCATGAAAGAAAACAGAAGAAAATAGAGTGGAAACAAAAATTTGCTTTTAACTCGTAAGACTGTCCATAGTTTCAGTGGATGGTATTTCAAGTGAACACAAATATTGGTGTATATTTTCTAATGTTTGACCCCTTTCTGATTTTTGATGTGTAATTTCTCTTTGAAATGTATTACATCACTATCTGAAAGAAGACCTTGATTTCTCTTAAACACATTTATTTTAATTTATTATCAAATGCATTTATATTAACAGATAGTTCTTGAAAGTTTAAAACAAATACTAACTTGACATATTTGTGCAGACAGTCTTTACTGCAAAGCATTTACTTTTGACTGCCTTTCCTCTTAAATAGGCTATAGATCAAAAGTATGTGCCTTAACATTTCTTAGGCTGTATATTTCCAAATACTTGTTCTTAGTTTACTCCTGTGTCATCACCTGGTTTTCCTTGCTGTTCAGTGACTTGGCAATAGTTTCTTAACTTTTGTACAGTGATGAAAAATTCACAGTCTACATTTTTTTTT
>JACBWW010001043.1:0-16834 GCA_020086605.1 Lanius collurio
TAAAGACAATTAAAGAACACTTGTCACTGACCACAGCATCACCTCTGGTCTGTACTATGACAAAGAATTCAAAAAGGATCAAACACTTTTCCAGACTGCAAACCAGAACATAACCAAGCCAGAAATGAGATACTTGTACATTGTTAAAAAGTTACTTCCTTGCATTTCACTTTTAACTGTACAATAACCTCTCCTCATGTTTCAAGCAATCTGACCCAAGTATTTTCTTAATAAACAATCACAGAAGAATTGCATTAAGCAGGAAGGGAAAGAAAACAAGACTTCCATAAAGTACATGTCTGTATCTGCTCCGTGGTCTTGAATAAATCAGTATTGTACCTAGCTCAGCAAAACCAAATTAAACCAAATACCAAGAGAAACTTCTCACCATGTTCCACGAAGACGTTGCAGTGTGGGCCCGCATGCCTCGATGACTCCTTCTTCCCTGCTCCTTTGATGAAGTGCAGGGCAGGCAGACTTGGCCTCCTTTGGTCCCCAAGAACTTTTCCAGGCTGCTGCCCCATAAAGTAACTATGGGCAGCCTTTCCCAGGACGAGAAGTTTTCGAATAAGTCTGTGACCCCTGATCTTCCAGGCTGGGAAGGAATTTTGAAGGAGAAGGTATTTGGGTGGGTGCACTGGCTGCACCCACGGTGGGATAAAGTCACTTGAGGTGAATTAAGACAGACAAATTCCTTCAATGCTCCTGAAGACAGCAACAAGGCTCCTTAGGTGACTTTACGCAAAAAAATAAAAACGAGTAAAAGTTCCAACCGCTCAGCAATGACCAAGCATCACCAAAGTTTCAGGTTGCCATCTGTAGTGTGTCTTCCACCGGGAAAAGGAGAATTAGTTCATCTCACAAGCAAGAAACCACACATAGGCTCACCCAGGGCAGGAAACAGCCATTCCCACCACAACCAGTGTCAAGGTTTCTTTTTTTTTTCCTCCTTTTCTTTTGCATAGCATTGAGTTAGCAAAGGCCAAAAGAGCCACGGATTTGGCTTCAAGTATCGCTGAAGTCCAGCAGGGTCAGGTGCGCTGGAACCATGTCAGCTCTCCAGGCGAAGCAGCAGCTCCGGGTGGGCTCCGCACGCTCCCTGGGGAGCGGGGATGGGACGGGGGCTCCTCGGTCACCGGGCTTCGGCTCCTTCCACCGCCGCTACCTCGGGGCCGGGGGGCCCGGCGGGGCCATGGCGGCGTCGGAGCAGCGCTGGGGCGGCCGGGCCGGCGCCCCGTGCCCGCTGCCTCAGGCGAAGCCGGGCGCGGGGCTGCGAGGCCGGGGAGCTCCGGGAGGCCGGTTCCTGCCCAGCAGCCGGGCCAGGGCGGGCGGGAGGGACCTCGCCGGCCGCATCCCCGGGCGGGCGGCGGCGGGAGCGGGGCCTGGCGGGAGGAGCGGGGCGAAGGGCCGCGGGTACCCCGGGGCTGAGGGACTGGCGGGGGGCGGCGGAGGCGGCGAGGGAGATCCCGGAACCCCCGGGCCGGCGGGCGGGCGGTCACATCCCCTTCCGGCCCCTCCTCCTCCGCCGCCCCCGCCTACCGCCCGGCGCTGCCCGAGCCCGGCCCAGCTCCCGGCTCCAGGGACCGGCCGGGCGGGGGGGGCAGCGCGGGGGTTCCCGGGGAGAAGCCTCTGAGGAGCGTGGCCGGCAGGGCGAGGGAGGGGATCCTTCCTTTCCTCGGCCTTGGTGAGGCACATCTGGAGTGCTGTGCCCAGTGCTGGGCTCCTCAGGACGAGATGGGCAAGGAGCTGCTGGAGAGGGGCTGCGGAGGGCACAGGGAGGGTTCGGGGGCTGGAGCATCCCTCGTATGAGGAGACACTGCGGGAGCTGGGCTGGGTTAGTGTGGAGAGGGGAAGAGTGAGAGGGGATCTCATCAATCCACGTAAATATCTCCACGGTGTGTCCGAGGATGGTGCCAGACTCTCTTCAGTGGTGCCCGGTGACAGGATGAGGAGCAATGGCCATAAACTAAAACACAGAAAGGGTCCCCTCAACATGAGGAAGAACTTCTTTAGATTGAGGGTGGCAGAGCTCTGGAACAGGTGCCCAGGGAGGGTGTGGAGTCTCCCTCTCTGGAGACATTCCAAACCCACCTGGGCACATTCCTGTGTCACCTGCTCCAGGTGACCCTGCCTTGATCTCCAGAGGTCCCTTCCAACCCCAAATAATGTGCGATTCTGTGAAAAAAAACCTTGTGAGGGGAGTGAGGGACTGAGCAGGGGTTGGGGGTCAGTGAGAAGTGAGGGTGAAGAGGAGGGTGAGGTGAGCCATGAGGAGGCAGCGAGGGGGGAGATAAAAGTCCCTTATGAGTTCCAGAGTGAGGTCATGAGGGTGCCGTGAAGGGGTCTAAGGAGAAGGAAAGGTGGATGGAGAGAGCATGAAGAGGAAGGTGAGGAAAACTGAAGCCAGACAAGGCCCCAAAAAGCTCATGTGAAATCCCCTACCTCTTTACAAAGGCCACCCAAGTTGTTTTCAACTGATCTGGCTTTGCAGCGGTCTCACAGCCTCTGGCCAGCTCTGGACCCTGGATGCTTGCAGAGATGGACAGGGAAGAAGAGATTCTTACTGTATCACCTCTGTGCACAGCCATCGGCTTTCCCACAGGTAGAAATCTGTCACCCTGCTTGCACAAAGGACTTCACTTCTTTATTAATGCTGTCAGCATATGCAGAACTCGATACCAAAACCAGCAATTGAGGCCAGTAAATGTGACAATTAAAAAAATATTTTATTGACCTATTTTTGTGCACCATTTGGTACAAAGATGGAGGTAAACTGAATTCTTCAGCATGCACTGAGAGTTCCCTAAGCTAAAAAGTAGATGGTGGTGCTGAAGATACTTAATTTTTCATACATTCTCCCGTTCACCTTGGGGATAGAAGAGGGTCAAGGCAGCAGCTTGTGGTCAAGGTGTTTTGGTCAAAGGTCTGTGGTTGCTCCCACTCAACAACAGGAGAACACAATTGCAATTCTGTGCTGTAGCCTCCTGCTCAGGGCAACCATCTGGACACAGAGCAGCTTGTTTATGCTGACTCCTCCCTTGTGACAAATCCAAACACACTCCATGTCTCCTATGCCATATTCAAGGTCTCTGGCAGACCTGTATTTTTCATCTTCTAACAATAGCATCCAAACTGTAGCACTTCATACAGCCCTGCAGGATCCTCCACCTCTGCTGTGGCAGGCTGCTCCTACATCACTAATTCTTAGTCAGGAGACTGAGCTCAAACCATTTCTATTGGATTTCTCCATCAATGGCTCAGTTTGCAGGTACTGAGGCTGTTTGTGCTGCACACACACACAGAAGAGAGAGATTCTGATACATCATGCTGAGACAAATCCAGGGTCATATCTCTTGAACTCTGCAGAATTTCTCCAGGTTTATCTCAGTAATGGACATCAGCCTCTCACTGAGGTGATCTAACCCCCTGCTTGGCTCCCATGGATTGAACTAAAGTGAGGAAATGAAGCTGTCTGTCAGCATAGGCCAAGCAGCCCAAGAGAAATTTGTTACAAAACCCAGTACCAATCATTCTTCACTGAAAAAGTTATTTTCTTTTGGGTCTGACTGGAGCATCCTGGATAATCTTTCTGACCACAGCAGGGCTGAAGCAGAGTAAACTCCAGAAGACAACCATGAGTCCACAATACTCAGAAAACCTTCACCAAATTAAGCAAAAGTGATTGCAAATATACAGGACTTCATAGAATCACATCACTGTCTGGGTTGGAAAGGACCCTAAAGACCATCATGTTCACTCCCCTGCCACAGGCAGGGACATCTTCCACTTGATCAAGTTGCTCCAAGCCCCTGTCAAACCTGTCCTTGAACACTTCCAGGGATGTGCTGGGGACAGTACAGGCTGTAAATATGCTCTTCCCTGGCTTGCCTGAGATCTGTGCAGATGAATGCATTTACTTTTTATTTAACAGACCAGGTGAGTTCATCCTTCAGGCCAGCAGGCAGTTATTCCTTCTGATGCTGTGCAAGCATAAGCAGCAAAGTGGGGCAGGTTCTTTGCCAGCAGTTCCCGGCCTCTTTCCACTCAGCAGTTTCTCCAAAAGCATTTCCTGTTTCCCAGAGCACTGCTGTAGTTAATGTGGGACAATACACAGGCAGATGAGTCAGCTGGTCACTCCCAAATGTCACAGCAAGATATCTGCCTTCTTCCCCTTCCTGAAGGGTATTCCATTTTCTGTCCCCAACCCTGCTGCCAGATTTTGTGAACGGGGTTATGTCATGTTAAACTTGGAAGTTACCCAATAGATTCAGAAATTGTTAGAGAAGACAGAGACAGAAAAGTTGTATGAATCCAGAATAAATAAAAAAAAAACCTAAAGAGTGTTTTTTCAATCAAGCCTGTGTACAACTTATGATTTATTTTTTTCCTAAGATATACTTCAGTACTTTTTCTGCTTACCTCCCATTAAGTGTGGTATACTTCACCCAACAGCTGCAGTGACGTTTTCTCCATAACAATATCTTAAAAGCTTCAACCTCTTTACCAAATAATAAAACTTAGCATGTTAATTAACAGTCCTCAGGAACCTGAGACAACCATTTCAAGATGTCTCTAATCTCAGTGGGAATTCAGTCTCTTCTCAGGTCTGCTCAAAGCTTTTTATTTCTACCATTCTCAGCTGAACAGCAAAACTGTGCACAGATGAGACAGAAGTAATGCAATAAGCAGCAGTAATTGGATTAATAACTCATTAGCACAAATTTAAAATCCCAGTGGTTATTCCTAGGAGTAAAGGAATTCTTCCTATTAGTACATGAACACTGGCATCAAGAAACAAGAAAATTATTTTTGCAGATGAGTGTTGTTCTGTTCTCATTCCTACAGGCAACACTCAACAGCAAGGGAGCTAGTTACTAACTCAACTTCTGAGCACATCTGCACCATGTATTAACCCTGGAGTAAGCAGCACAGGAGGTGCTACAGCTGCTATACAAACAGTGTCAGACACTGGTGAATAAAGAAATCAAGTTGGTCTGAGCTGTTTTAATGCCTGCATGGGTCTTTTAGTTCCCCATATAAAAATGAACACTTACTAGGTTCCCTCTCCCCCCACCACTTTCAACTATGTGTTGTTGTTATTTTTCCTTAAACCAGAGAAGCCATAGTTTCTTCCTTTTCACCCTTCCTGCTTAGAAGTTGCCCAGCAAAATCCCACAGACTATTTCAAGGAATTCAAAGGGACACTGCTGTTGCTCCTTGTTACCTGCTGGTTTGCAGAGCTATGCTGGATGGGGTTGCAGGAACTGCCAGCAATGAGCTTGCTGAAGCCTTGTTACAGATCTTGGCAGAGCACTGGCTGAATGTGGAAAGATCAATAATTACCCCTCATGGTCACAGGGGAAAATACTGAGACCTTCGGTTCCCCCATCAGGAAAGATCCCTAACCAAACCTCACCAGCTGGTGTTCTTCTTGGGTTTAAAAACAAAAATGCCAGGGGACTGGATGAGTCACATACCTCCCCCATTTAACACATCATTAATGCCAAAATAGCAGGAATGCTGCAGCAAGCAGGAGAAATCAAAAAGCTCAGAACTGAAGCAGTCCAGATCTTGAATTGTTTTTCAGTAGAAATCCCTGAATCTCCCCATGTGAATCTTACCATGTGGTAATAAGATAAACAGCTGCTAAACTACAGTAATTGGTAAGGGGGGGAGAGGAGGAGTTAGTACTTTTCTAAGTAAAGGATGCAGACTGCTAAAGCTTTTTTAGCCTTTTTGAACCAGTCTTGTCCATGCAGGTGTGGGTTATGTGGCTACAAGCAGCCTTGTAGAGACCTGAAAGTCACCATCAAGCTTTGGATTTCAAATTTCTCAAGTCATCCTGAGGATGTGATTGTTGCAACACTTATTAGGGAATCCTTTTAAAATGCAAAAGTAACAGTTCCCAGGTCTTGTGTGGAGCATTCCAGCAATACCCCCAAGTTCAGTACTATTTTCAGAGGCAGCACGGGCAGTTGTGCAGCAGCAGAACGGATTAGCCATGTCCTTGCTTGTCCTTAGCCCCATTATGCTTTAGGATTTGGGCAGCAGCGCTGGTGGCAGCCGTCCAGGCCCTGCTGTTTGGCAGGGCAGCGAGGCGGAGCTGCTGGCGAAGGGAAGTGCCACAAACGCGATCCAAAGGTGCCATCTAGTGCCTGCTCGGGACCCCAGGGAAAGCAGGGAAAGGAGGGACAACGACAAAGGGAATTTCTGATTCCCAGGAAAACACCGAGCAAAGGATTTTCCCTTGTGCTTGAGGCAAGAGTGCGAATTTGCAACGTGCAGTTGTTTTCAGGGACAACTGGGGCAGAAGTTTTAAATCCTTTTTAAGAATTACAGTGCTGTGGTGCAAGGATGTACTTGCAATACAAAGAGATACTATAGATATATAATACAACAGCTCTAATATAGCACCTGGAGCTGAGAGGATGCTCCAGGGAAATCCTCACACTCTGCACAGAGAACGTGACTGCCTGCCTGCCAACACCTGGCTCAACATGCCCACCCCCAACACTGGCCTGAAGATCTTCACCAGTGTCATACTGGGCTCCCTGTCATCCCCCAGGCACCTCTGCTTGACTCACCTCTCCCAGGGATCCTGCAGGGAGGCAGGGCTTGGAAAGCCACTCTGAACACCAGCAATCCTCACCGAGGAACCCTGGAAGGGCTGAAGAGGAAGGTCAAGTCCTGCTGGAATGAAGGGCAGCAGCTGAAGGAGAGGTAACACCATATAACCATTCCAAGTGTCCTGGCACAAGGAAACTTGAGCCAACCATAGCTCTCAAGCTAGACCAAAACCAAGCCAATGTACACACTGCTGAAGGACTGATTTATTTTAAAAAATTTATTGAAATGTAAAATACTTAATAGAAAACAATACTGATGCCTCCTCAAAAGAGGAGCTCACCATGTCAGGCATAAAAAAAAAGACCAGCAGGATACACACAAACCAGGACACTGCTTGTGCACAGCTCCTGGATCATATGGACAGCAACAGCCACATCCCATCTCATACCCCTGAGACATTCCAGTCATGAACAGCCAGACCCAAACTGTGGTTAGCAAGGGTGTGGATACTCCTGCTCTCTAAACACCAGTGCCTGGATCTACATTCGTAAAAACAAGGGCTCTCAGTCAGGGGACAGACTGGCAGATCTGTATCACAAGTAATTTAAAATCCAAATCATCTTTTGGGGAGAGAGAAATATCACTAAATGTATCCCTTCCTCTCTATCATTCTGCACAAAGTCCTAGGGCACTGGACACAGCAACAGGTGCTAGGAGACATGTCCCAGTTGCATCTGCATCTTTATAAAGGCCAGATACCAATTTTTCAGGCCATTGCACTAAAAGGCTATGGTACTTAAGTACTACTTTGTACTAAAAGGACACAGGAGATATCCTACGAGTGAAGAATTTTGGTGGTTTCTGAAGTGTGGAATGAATGTTGGGGACTAGAACACTGAAAAAAAACATGTAATACTGAGAAACAAAGCTGCCATGCTGGGATTTCAAATGACTGCTTCTGGCCTTGTGCCCTATCCCTCCGAATCCAGTAACCTCTGTCGAGCTTCCAGAACGATCTCCTCTGTCACCTCTGGTTTGAGAATGTCCTTGATCTGCAGGGGAAAGAAGAGCAATATCAGCACCAGGAAGCAACTACTACTTTTGCACACTCTGTGGGGAGACAAAGGTCCCTGATACAGGGCTGTGACCAGCCCTTGCTGAGTTTAGAGGGTTGTGGTGAAAAAAGACCTATGGCAGAGGGTCCAAGGCAAAATCAACTTTGCCAGTCAGGAATTCTTACAGAGACCAGAGAACATCAAAGGAGCAGCTACTAACCCTCATCTTCCCTAGAGGACACACACTGTATTTGGGAAGGGCAGAGATGACTTAAACACAATTATAGTTTAAAAGAACACCTCATTGGGAATGAAAGCAGAAAATAATTCAGATCTCATTTATTTATGGGAAGAGAATTCTCTGTGATTGTGATGGTAGGAATCACAGTGAAAGCTGTACAGCAAGAGGTCAAATGGAGGCAGCCTTCCAGCAGGGCAGGATGTGAATACTGACATGAAACTGCTCTCTGTACAATACATGACATTTACTTTTTCATTGCTTCATAAAATGCACTCTACCCTGATACAATGCCAAATTTAACACTCTTTTCACAGGAATTCAAAGGACCATAATCCCAGCAAGGGATACACAACATCTATCAAAAAAGGGACTGATCTCTCTATAGGAACAGTTAGACTCTGCCAGAAGCAAAACTCTTCAAACAATCCCTGATATTGTGCAAAGTAATTTATGTTATGCAGAAGGGGAGAGTTCATACTCTCACTTACTACAGGATGCTTTGGAAACTCAAAAGGAAACTCTGACTTCAGCAGCAACTGATGCAGCCTTTCTGTTCCCTCCCCTCAGCGTGGAATAAACACCACTGGTTCCTGTACCTGGTGAGGAAGGGATGCTTCGTAGCAATACAGGATGCTGGTGTCAAAGAGCATCATCTTGTGAGTAACCAGAGCCATGATGCAATTTCGGAGCCGTGAGATCACCTCCCGGTCAGACAAGGGAACTGGCTGAGGAAGGACAGAGGAAAAGGGAAATAATGCAAGTGAAAAAGCCTTGTTGTGAACCTAACACAAGATCCTGAAAGTCTCAGGTTACTCATTGTGCCTCTGACTATGTCAGACTAAAAACCATCACTGGTAAGAGAAGGCTCACCTTCCCTCAACACTCACCTCCAAGCTGGTGGTGTAACCTCCAGCCTCGTCATCCTTCTGCTCTGGAGTTGGGTAAATCCAGATGAAGCCATTGTTGCCAAGGATCACGGATGCACCACAGGGCAGGTCGTGGAAATGAGTCTTCTGGCGTTTCACAAGGGAAGGAGAGACCTGAACCAGCACACCCTGGGCAAGCTGGAGAGGAGACCACGAGGCTCAGCATGAGAGACATCATGAGCCACCACAGATCACACCGTGTCACTGACACACTCCATTCCTGGCCTAGGAACCATTCTGTTTTAAGACCTTTTCCTGTGAAACAGTGAAGCTAAAACCTGCCTGCCTCTGGGAGCTCTGGGAGGATTAGCTAATGCCTGTGCAGCCCTTTGAAGACAAAGAATACTCTAAGTGCTTAGCACAAATGTTAATAATATCTTGATCGTAACTACACATCAACCATCCCTGCAGAAAAATGAGGAGTCAGAGGCCCAGTTTAGCAGAACACTTTCCCTCATAATCCAATCACTGTCCTTCACCCTCTGTGCAATAAGCACACTTCCCTTTCATCTTTTAAGTGCTAATACCCTTGGTCTGGTAATCCCAAACTGCAGCCTGTGCTCCAACAGCCCCTTGGCTTATTTCAATGCACAAAACCAGAGATAAATGCCAACTGCGTAAAGCCCTAAAATAGAGCCCTGGGGAGAGAAACAAGTCACAGGGGCAACAGCCAGCAGAAGAGGAGTGAGATTTCTCCCCAGGATTTAATTCCCAAGTGGCTAGTGGGGGAAACAGGACTAGCAGGCTGGAACTGCAGACAGGGAGAGCAGTGGCTCAAAGGGCAACTCAAGGACACCTCCTCTGCTTCGGGGAAACTGATTGGTGCTCCCATGTAGGAGCTGAGTCTTCCTGTCCTGCAGGAATGGGTTATAACAACATCCTGCTCTACTCCAGAGGTCTTTTCTTAAAAAAGCCTCCAAAAGGCCTTATACAAGTCAGCTGATGCAGAATTACCCCAGGATCAAGGGCTTTGGAACAACTCACCTTCCCGTATTTCAGGCTCCGAGTGTGCAGTGATACAGCCCCATCAGAAAATATAGACTGGACCTCTGCCTGTTGGTGCCACTTAAGGAAACAGGGCCTCTAAGGCTGCCCAGTGCCACCCTGGCACAGCTCTCACCCCCAGCCAGGCCAGCCAAACTCTGCCTGTTTTTCCCAGGCCCTTGGCTGTTCTGCCAATGGGAGCAGCAGAAGGATACACTGATGAGATCCCCTTCCTGCAGGTAGTCCCTCATTGCAAGCTCATCTTCCGCTGATTTCCTTCTCTGAAACATCACAAGAAAAGTTACATGTAGCCCAGAATGAGAAAATATCCATCGATAGCTCATTGTGGGGGACCTTAGGATGCCATGTAAAACACAACCAGCTACACTCACCAGCTCCCCACCAGGTAAATTTATAGACGACAGCAACAAGACTGAATCCAGCCTGGAATTCGTTTCCACTTTCCATCGCTTCTGCTGAACCTTAGGGAAAAAAAAAAAAAACCCGAAACTTATTAGTACACACTCAAAAACTGAATAAGAGCTGCAGCTCACCAAGCTGCAGGAGGGGACATCCCTGCTGGCTTCTTCCAGCCTCATCGCGGTTAAAACCCACCCGCTCCCAGTACCCTGCGCAGGGACACTGATGTGTATCAGCCTTTTAGGAGCCCGGGAAACGCTTTGGGTCGGACTGAGCCACGACCACTCTCCTCCTCGGCACCGCGGCAAACACCGGGCTTTACCTCCGTAATCCTCCCGACCACGATGTCGCCGATCTCGCCGTTGTACCTGGCAGAGAGAGCGGCGGTCACACACCTCACGCTGCCGAGCCAGGCCCCGCCGCCGGCCCGCACCCGCCGCGCTCACCTGGCCTTCAGCGCCCTCACACACACCAGCTTGTTCACTCTCTCCACCACGCCGGCCACCGAGGCGATCAGCTTGTCGTCCTCCACATAAGTACCGTGGCCCCTGGGGAGAGAGAGCAGCTACCTAAGCACAGCCCAAAGCCGCGCCGCGCCGCCGCCGCCGCCTCTCCTCCGCCGCTGCCCGCACCTCATATATCCCGTGTCCGTGGTGATCGTGTCCCCCGGTGCCACCAGGTGCTTCTCGCCGCCTTGGGGCGCGCTGGAGTCCACGGGCGCACGGACCACCGGCAGCCTCATGGTGACCGCCGCCATCTTGGCCCCACCGCACGCGCCTTCCGCCGGCCATGTTGGTTGCTGGCGAGAGCGCGCCTGAGGGCTCGGGCGCCGCCATCTTGAGTGAGGGCAGCGGAGGGCGGTGACTGGGCAGCCATGTTAGTTCCTGGCGACGAAGGGACTCGCGGGCTTCGCCGCGTTGGGGCCCAAGGGGTGCTGCGGCCATCTTTAGTATGGGCAGAGTGCGGCGCTCTCGGGGCGGCTGCCGGCAGTGACCCCGCTCCCCCAGAACCCGCCCGGCAAACCGGGAGGAACCGACGGGAGGAACCGGTCGGGGCGCACCGGGCCCCGCAGCCCGGGCCGGGCTGCAGTGCTCTGGGTCAATGCGGGGAGCAGCGCCCGCAGTTTGGGGTGCCCCTCACACAAGGTGTGCCCCTGAGGGCAATCATCTGGTGCCCTCCCCAGCTGGCCGCTGCTCACGTTTGGCTTTAACATCCCCGCGGGACTCTGGACTGACCCCTTCCCCTCGGCGGAGCTTTGCCAGCTCCATAGGAGATGTCCGTTAAAAAGTTTTATCCATTTAATTCAAGCACCGGTTCGGCTCTCAGAGCTGCGGAGGAAACACCACGGGAAAAGCAGCAGCAGCAGTCTCTTCCTTCCAGCGGGGCTTGCACCTGTATCCCACCACAGCCAAAATAAGGGCACTAATTCATGGAATGGATAGCAAGAGCTGTGGCTTCAAAGAGGGACTGTACAAGTTCGCAAGAATAGGGACGGGCAGGGTGGAATCAGGAGATATCACCTGCTCCGGAGTGAGCCAGCACTCCAGACTGTGTGTCCCACCTTCCAGACCCGAAGCCAAAACCTGGGGTTTTTCCCCCTCCCAGATGCACTTCTTGGTACAACAGGTGACACCACATCTCACTCACCGATTATCGTGTTAATTAAGACCTTCGCTCATCCCAATCCCCACATCCTACCCCTGGCACATAATATAAAGCGCTCCATGCTATCCCTTTTCTAAATGATAAATGTTCCAAGTAATTTTTATTTAGAATACAAGAGAGGTACAAATGTATTTACACTGTGTACATATACAATCAAATAATATATAATATCAAAGTCTTGTAAATAATGTTTACATAAATATTTACAAAGTTAAAGTGACAGTTGTTTGGGTTTTTTTTTCTTTTCTTTTGTTTATTTTCTTCTGGAAGTGAAACACGGTTTGTGAGAACTTTATACATCTTAGACTTATAATTAATATTAGAATACCTTCTTTCAAGATTTATGATACACAGCTCTCCTCCGGAGTGTGGGGACTCCAGAGGGCGCTTAGAGTTGTCCTCGGGGACAGAGCTGGCCCGGGGACAGGTTTTCTCTGTCCCCAGAGGGCAGTAGCAGTTCCAACCGAAATGTTCCTTCACAGCTGGGAAAGGGATGGGGAGAAGTGCTGCCAGGGCTGGAACAGGCACAGCCCGGCAGAGCTCAGGATCCCCGCAAAACCTGCCTGTGGATGGGCATTCCCAGCTGGCACTGTGTCCCCTCTGCCCACGGCATCTCTTGGAGCGGTGACAGACCCCAGTGCAGGGCTTGGGCTGGAGCAGGGCAGGCAGAGGGGGCTGGGGTGGGGGAAAATGCAAACGTTCACTAACTCGAGGCTCCCAAGGAGGGAAAGGTGTCCCCTGAAAGGAGCCACCGGGGCCAAAGCCACGCCTGGGGCAAACAGGCATGACAGGGATGGCCACATCAGGGCTGTGCCAGCTTTTCCATGGGGCATGTGTCTTCTGGAGCAGAGGAGGAGGGATAAGAGCAATATTTCTTTCTACCAATTTATCTGCAAAACCCAGTTGCAACTCACCTAGGCCCAGCTTTTCAGCTCCCCCAGTCCTTCCCCAGTGCACTGGCAAACCCACACAGGACATCCCACTGCATCCCTTCTCCCCTGCCAACCCCAGGAGCCACCAGCACACCCTGTGCCACATCTCCCTGGGGATGATCCTGCATGACTCAGCTGCATAGCTGGGGGTTCCCCTCCTGCCATACCCACACAGTAGGTGATGCCCAAAAACAGCCCAACACCCCTCTGAGACACAAAGCAGCTCTGCCTCTACCCCTCAGCTCAGCCAAGGGCCACCCCCCCAGTTCATCGCATGTCTCAGCACCAGTCTTTGCTGTCCCAAACGCTGCTGCCTCACCGGGGCTTCACAGCACCATGGTGGGGATGTGATGGGCCAGGGAGGCGGGATGCGGCACAGGCAGGGCAGGCGAATGGGCCTGCAGGGCGGCGTTGGGGGGCCGGTGGCGGGCGCTTTTCTGGTGTGCCCGCAGCCCTGCGAGCTGGGAGTAGGCACTTTGGCAAACCTGGCACTTGTAGGGCCGCTCACCCGTGTGCAAGCGGACGTGGTTGCGGAGGGTGGAGGACTGGCTGAAGCGGCGGTTGCAGAAGCGGCACACGAAGGGCTTGTCCAGGGTGTGGATGCGCATGTGGGAGCGCAGGTTGCTGCGGGAGTTGAAGCCGCGGTGGCAGATGACGCAGCGCATGCGCCCCGTCGTGCTGGCCCCCGTCTCCACTGCGTGGAAATCCTCTGGGGACGACAGGAGACAGTCAGGCGCTGCCCTCCAGCACAGCAGCTCGCCCCACCCCGAGTCCCTGGGGTGCTGGGTGCCCTGGAAAGTCCCCAATGGCCTCTTGCTGGCTGCTTGCTGCTGAGGTCACCTATCTTGGGCAGACTGGCATCCAGGCTGGCTCTTAGGATTTTGGGATGCAGCCAGTGCTAGGAATGGGCTCACCCAGGTTTAGGTAAGGGGAACATTCAAGCTGAGCTGAGTGAATCCCTTATAGATGGACAAAACCAATTTTCTCCTGCCTGGACTGCAGCAGAGCTGGAGGAGGTGCGTGGAGGCACTCTCAGGAATCCCCAACCACGCTGTCCAGCCCCTGCACTGGTCCCAGCTTCTCCCCGCACTCTGCTGGGCTCAGACAGGGCTCTCTCAGAGTGGGGAGTAGGGTCAGGGAGCCCAGAAGTGGCTCCAAACACAGCCTGAGCTCTGCTGTGCCACAGAGAAACACCTCAGGGAGTCACTGAGACAAGCAGAGAGTGAAAGCCCAAGGAGAGAAAAGCCTCCTGTGTTGGTGATTAAAGTCCCTTAAATGCAGAGTGGGGATGTAGAAGCTGCATCCACTTGGTGCTTCACAGAATGCTGGGACTGCCTTCCACTCCCACCCTGCGCTGCTCCTCCCTGCTTGGCTGGCTCAGGCAGCAACTGCCCGACATCCCACCAACAACAGCTGTGGGAAAACTGGCCTGGAAGCAACCTCCCGAATTACTAAGGGCCTTTTCAAGCTGTATGGATCATGTCATAGTCCCTGTGCGTGTCCACAGAGAAGTGGAATATCTGACATACCCCTGGGATGTCCCTGCCTTGTGCCCACCCTACGGCCTCAGAGCTGGGCACAAGGTGAGCAGGCAGGGATGTTGCACCCTTGGCTCTTTCTGATGTTACCTACCATGTTTGTTCTTCTTCTGCTCCTCTTCTAGCCCCGGGACACCTGGGATGCCCAGGAAGGTGTTGTGGGAGTTCCCGTACCAGACCAGCAGCTCTTGGTCTGGAGGAATCATCTAGAAAGAGAGATAAACACAGGGTTGTTGGGGGGGGACGATGAACATCCATTCCTGCACTGATCCATTCAGATCTACCCTGGCTGTGCCCCATTTCTGTGAGACCCTGCTGCCATCTGGGACATGCCAGCAGCCCTCAACACCCCCAGGCAGGCACAGCAACACTGGAGGTGATGGCACAGTTCAGCCCCACCACAAACCCACTCCAGGCTCTCCCCCAAGCTGGGGCACAAACAGGGTGATGGACAAATATGCAGCTGCAGAGCATGGGGACAGATCTGATGTCTCTGGAGTGCAGGACCCAGAGGTCCCAGCAGCCTGGGGAGACCAGGACAGGGTGGAACACAGAGACATGGAGAAATAAATCATTTGTGGAGACACAACCAGCACAAGTGACAGGGACCAAAGCAGGGAGCTGGGACATGGAGCCCCAGCTCAGGGCTCCAGCAGAGCATTTTGTCTTTGGATGGAGCCATCAGCAGCCTCCTGCTGCATGGCACAGGCAGCATCTCCCACCCACCCCTGCAGGGACTGATTTTACAAGATGGAAACGCAGATCCACCAGCAAAGGGCTCATCAGCCCGCAGAGCAGAGAGCTCAGGGCTGCTGTGAGAGACCATGACTCAGGTTTGAAACGCTGCTTATATCCCACACCAAAGCTGCAGTGCCTGCAAGAGCCCAAGGACAGCTACAGGATCAGGGCAGGGGGTTTGCATCGCCCCCACTCCCATTTCTCTGATGGCACCTCTCCTGTCCCTGCTGTTCCTGTCATGTTCCTGCACGGCTGGGGCGAGCGACCAGGAAACGCCGCTCAAGGCTCCCCTCCTGCAGCAGGGAAGGGAAGATGGATCCTCTCAGACCAGTTCCAACAACACTAATAATAACATCACTTTATAAAAAAATACAGATTTTCCCTAGCAGTCCCTACTGTTAAGAACCTAATTTAGAAGTAGGAAGATCTTGCATTTTGGAGGACAGTTTTCCGTACACTGAGCACGTTGGATCCAAGTAAAACAACATCCACGTGAAACACAGATCCGAAGTTCAATTGCCTCAGCACTAAAAATATATTGAATTTTAGGCATCTGAAATCAATAGGAATTTGACTTCATATCTTTGTTCATCTGCATAAAGACCTCACTGGGGCTGCAAAGGAGGAATTTGGGAGGCAGAGGAAACTGATATCCTTTTGCATCCCAAATTGAGGATGCTGCTTCTTGGTGCTTTTGCTCTTAACAGAAAATTAGTCCTTTTTAATACAAGCAAATAAAATATTGCTGAAAGAATAAAACAATCTGCATGGGTGCATATGTGTGTGTGTTTTATTCTGCTGAAGCTGCTGCAGCCACATCAGCAGCAAGTGATGACCCATATGCACACATCCCAAAGCAAATTCAAATTGCCCCCCAGAAATGTTGTGGCCTTCAGATCAAAGGCCAAAACTTTCTGCCCTCAGTTTATTTTCCAGCAGCAGACTCTTGGTACTGCTGAGAAAGAGGACGGGAAAAAATATCAGCAAATAAGGGCAGGAACGGGCAAAATACATTAAAAAAAATTAAAGGCAAATAAAGGGAAAAAGCACCAAATAAATCTGAATTTTTTGTGGATAGGTGAGAAAGGCATCCAAAGAGATGCTTTGCTGGAGCCCTGGTGCAGCAGAGGTGGGTGTAGAGCAATAGGAACCGGGCAGCTCACCGTGACACAGCGAGCATGGGCAGGAGGCTGTACAGGGGGACAGGAGGTGGGGAAGCCACCCGGGCTGGTCGGGAATGGAGGGTGACAATGGCTGTACACGGACACCTATGGTGCTGAGCAGGACAGCACTAAGTTCAGGCTGGTGTGTGCACGCCCTGCTGAGCTTGAGGAGCAGTGTGACAGCAGGGACCCTTCATGCCCACCTCCTCCCACACAACGCTTGGGGTTCAGCACTCTCAGCATCTCAAATTCACTGCTTGTGCCAAGGGAATTAAACTCATCCTGCTCCGCTGCTCACTTCTTCAGCCCCAGGAACAAGCCCACAGATGGATCATGGCTATACCCAAGTATTTGCTCACTCACCCCCTCGTCTGTGCCTGCACAGGGTGTAAAATCCACATCTGTGTTCCTAATTTCACCATGGCTCCCTGGAACTATTTTACTTACTTGCATAAGTTAAGAACAGTAATAAAAAGCACTTAAGGTGCTGTCACAACAGGTACAGCTGCCCACAGGAATATCAGGAGCTGGGAGCAGTTGAAGCCTACAGAAGGGTGATCAGCATGAGAACAGCTGGGAAGTGCATGGAACTCTTGGGAAAGGTG
>JACBWW010001044.1:0-14271 GCA_020086605.1 Lanius collurio
TCAGCTTCTCTCTTCTGAGTATTATCTATTCTGTCAGTGAAGAGGCAGTGAAGTCACAGCAGAGTTTAAAACTGCTGGCGAGAAGTTGTCCTTGGGTTCTTTTCCTCAGTTCCTAGGACATGTTGAAGGGCTCTTTTATGAAATGGAGTGTCAGCCATCTGATTGCAGCTGGCTTGGGATGGGACATAATGACCAGGAAATGCAGTGAAAAAAAAGTGTTGGAAACGGTTTCTGAAGGACTGTCAGGAATTTGGTTTGGGGCTATCTTGAAGCATTGCCATGTTGAGTTCTGTTGCTGTGTGTTTGAGGACTAACTTCAGCTCTCTGTAGATCAGCACCCTTCCACTGAATGCTCCCAGTTCTCTTATGGATAGGGATCCATAAGAGGAAACACAATCAAATGGACAAGCAGCTTCTAATTTCCCTCTGGCTAGATTTTACAAGATGTATTTGGAGACCTTTAATAAGCCACAACCACAGATTCTCAAACTCACTTCTGTCCCAACACTGTGATTTTATAGACACTTTTTGACAGGCTCCAACCTACCTGTAGTGCTGCAGTTGTGATTCCAGCTGCTGAATATATATTTGCAGATGTGGCACCTCGTTAGCTTTCTCTTCCAGCTCCTTCACTTTTCCAAGACTGTTGAGGACAGCATGTCTGGCCTCTTCCATTTTCCTCCTCATCCCTGCCTGCTCCCTCTTCAGGTTACGGTTGCAGGCTTCCAGACTGACCAGAGCTTCCTGAGAGCTCTTCAGCTCCCTCTCCAGCTCCTGATTGAACCTGATTGCTTCTTCAATCTGCCCAGCCCTGGAGCTCCAGATGAGCTCCATTTCCTTCAGGACACTTTGGAGGCACTTGGTGTGGGAGTTGTTCTGTGTTAATGGTCTCTTACTCCCTATGAAACAGGTCCTCTCTGCTTTATGGCTGGCATGGCTCTTCCGCAGTCCCACCTGCAATGACCAGGAGCAGAAAGCAGGGAGAAATTGATATGTTTTAAAGCAACTGACATTTTAATAAAGACTGAAAATGGCGGGATTGTGCTTTGTTGGGGTTTTTTTAATATCACATATAGTTGATCAGCAGCTAAAGCTAATTGACCTTTGCCAAAAAAAAAAAAAAAAGGAAAAAATCTCTGGAAAGTAGTTTTTAACACCTAGCTATACATTTAGTTTTCAAACTACTTGCTATTATGTTATTGCACAAGTTTCTGTATGTCTTCAATGTCATTACTATGGTCTGTACTCAGAAGTCGAGTAGTGTACTGAAAAAGATAATTCCCATGAAGTTGTGTTCAGAAGAAGAGAGCAGGGAGCAGCTGGGGGTGTCCTGGAGCACTCTTCTTTGTCCCTTTGATTCTTCCTGGGGCCTCTGACTGGTGACTTCATGTTTGCTTCAGACTTACTTTCCCTTTTCTGATGAAAATGGTAAAAGTGGCTTTGACCTGCCATGATGGACTTGTGAAGAGGAGCAGCCAGCTAACGCAAGTGGAACTGACACGCATGCAGCAGTTGTGTTAGTACCAAATCAGACCTGATCAGACCTGCCAGAACAACTGGTCCATGCTGCCCTTCACTGCTCTGCCTGTTCCACACTATTTCATGCCAGAGTAATTTAACTGCTGCTAAGTGTGTATGTATTTCACTCCAGCCACTACAGCAGAAGCAGCAGAAACCAGCCCCAGAATTAATGGGGCTCTGCAGAGGAGCCTGAGACTATTCATCAGCCTGCCCACAGAACTGGCTCCAATGCTGAAATCTCGTGACCATGCTCTGAAGAAAATGTGCTTCTAAGGTTTCTGAGGCACTTATGACTGAGGCACTGTATGTGCTTGTACAGGTAAGACTCCAGAAGTTCTTTCCCACTTCAGGAAAGACCCTACAGTGGTGCAGATCCAGTAAATGGTATCGGCACATCCTGACTGAAAGTGCAAAAGAAGCAGCAGCATTGTACGCTTGGGTTTGTTAAGCTGAGCTCCCCTACACTTTTAACAGAGCGCTCATCAGCCTATCCCACAGTTATATATAATGGCACACCAGTGAAGATACGTTTCTCCTTAAAGCCTCCCTGTAACTAAACTTTGCTAAAAAGTTGTTGCCAAGGATGAACGAGCAACTTCGGTCTCAGTCTGGAGGCGGGAGAAGCCTTCCAAGCACCCTCATGTATAAGGGAGCACAGATGAGAACCATTCCATGGTGTGCTGGGATCCCCTTTGCCTCAGGGAACTGGGCACTGCAAGGGGCTTGGGTAAGGCCGTGGGAGCCAGATGTCAATGGACATGGCCAAAGCTGCAGAGGGGCCTGGGGAGCTCTGGGCTGGCTCCTGGTCACTCTCCTCCCTCTTTGCAGGCCCTGTGCAACATCCCTGCAGGGGAGGCTGGAGCGGCCCAGGACCCCTCAGGGCTCTCTCACTCCCACCAAGGAAGCCCTCCCTAAAGCCGTGGGAAAACCATGCCCAGCCCTTCCCGGGGAGAAGGGAGCGCTTCCCAGGCCGCCGGCTCACCTGCTCCCTGCGCTGGCATCGGAGCAGCCTGGGCAGCCCTGGCAGGCAGGGCCACTGCCAGCAGGAGCAGGTAGAAGAGGCGCAGGGCAAGGGCCATGGTGCCTTGCCCTCAGCCATTCCCACAGCTCTTGCTGCCACCACTGTCCTGGCACCGCTGTCCCAGGGTCAGCACCACTGCAGCTGCCGCCGCTGCTGCCGCCACAGCTGTGGTCAGGCACTGACTGCTGGGTCGTTGTGGTGCTGTGCAACCACGGGGCTCTGGGACCTCTGTGACCTCAGAGCCTGCTGTGCCCTTGTTGTAGTGTCGGGAAGGCACCTCCACATAACCTCAGAGCCTGCTGTGACCTCAGGGATGGGTGGGGTTGTGTCGGGATTCACCTCAGGGCTGGAATTTTCCTTTTTGTGGCAGGAGCCCATCCTGCCCAGCAGCTCTGTCCGAGGGGTGTGACACAGTCCCTTCCCAGCTGATCTCACAGGCTGGGGGATGAAGGGATGGAGAGCAGCCCTGTCGAGCAGGACCTGGGGGTGCTGTTGGATGAGATGCTGGATGTGAGCTGGCCATGTGCACTACCAGTGTTTTCCTGGGCTGCACCCAAAGGAGTGTGCCCAGCAGGTTGACGGAGGTGATTGCACCCTTCTGCTCTGCTGAGACCCCACTGGGAGTGCTGCATCCAGCTCTGAGTCCCCAACACAGGAAGGACATGGACCTGTTGGAGCAAGTGCAGAGGAGGGACAAATAGCTCTGAGGACTGAAGCCCCTCTGCTTTGGAGACAGGCTGGGACACCTGGGGGTGTTCAGCCTGGAGAAGAGAAGGCTCCAGGGGGACCAGATTGCTGCCTTTCAATACCTTATAGGGGCTTGTAAAAAAGATGTCACAGAATTTTTAGTAGGGCCTGTTGTGACAAGACCAAGGGGGAATGGTTTTAATCGAAAAGATGGTCGAATCAGACTAGACATAAGAAAGACATTTTTTACACTGTGGGTGTTGAAATCCTGGGACAGGTTGCCCAGAGAGATGGGAATCCATCCCTGGAGACTTTCAAGCTCACGTTCTGAGCAACCTGATCGAGTTAAAGGCATCCCTGCTCACTGCAGGGCATTGGACTAGATGGCCTTTAAATGTCCCTTCCAACCCAAGCCATTCTGTGCTCCTCTGCAGCATCAAAGCAGTGCTGGATTAATGCTGGGTAATGATGCTGGCACCTGTATTTTGGTAGTTGTGCCATTTAGTGATGGGCCAGGAGAGGACTGAGTGAAGCCTGCAAATAACAGACAGTGTGCTCGAGGAGAAACAGGAGAGGAACACAGCTTCCAGTTCAGACAAATGGAAAAATGCCAGCATTTTGCTGCCCATTCCTTGCTAAGAAATAAAGGAATGTCCTGAAGATCCCTTCGTGTGGGTGCACTGTTGGTTGTATCGGTACTTGTGCTCTGTCAAACAGGTGAGTTGTTGCAGCTTCTTGCCCTATTTCTCACTGGATAAACCCCAAATACTGCATTGCTCCATGTCTACTTTCTTCCAAGTAAAGGCAAATTTTGTTCCTTATTGAGTGGGACATATTTATCTGTTCACATGCAAATTCTCCTTGCCATTCATACAATGCTGATTGTCTCTAATGGGACTGTAATGAAGACCTACTTCTCACTGTAATTAAGGCTGATACATTGTGAGGCAAAGTGTTGAGTAATTTGTCCTAGTGTCTGGCACTGGAGAGAGTTTCTCTGTAATTAAATGACATTTGGAGGTATGTGTAGTATACCATACTTCTGGCATACTAGAAATGAAAAACCAGCCTTTGAAACAGGATTTTATCCTTTCTTCCTCCCCCTCCTCCTCTCAGGAACTTTAATCTCTGACGTCTAAGCTCTTCAGCTGCCTCAAAAACATTGTTTTAATTCAGACAGGCATCCATGCAGTGAACAACAAATCAGGACACTGGCTGTGAAGCTTGAAGCAATGTACATTGTTAGCACTAAAAATAATAATCCATTACCCAGGTTAAGCCAAGCATTACCCAAATAACTTTACCTATCCTCAGGGATGTTTCAAAAAGGATCATAGTAAAAGCTGGTAGTGAGGAGGGAGAATGTCATCAAAATTAAAAATACAGCTTTCTGAGATCTCTATCTTTCTGTAAAAACAGAGTCAAAATTGTTCAT
Organism: Lanius collurio; assembly: GCA_020086605.1. NCBI lineage: Eukaryota > Metazoa > Chordata > Aves > Passeriformes > Laniidae > Lanius > Lanius collurio. The sequence continues at coordinate 4,665 of JACBWW010001044.1, forward strand.
ATATGGAATATTAACTAAGAAGTAAATAACAGATTGTCAAAATAATTGCTTGGGGAACAAAAAAAACTAAATAAAAATAAGCTCACTTGTGGATTTAGAAGTAAACCATCATGCTAAGAAAAACCTACACCTGCTAAAACTAAAAAAAATAAGGCTGTTTCATTTGTCTCAATCTATAAAAAAAATCACTGAAAAGAATCAGAGATCCTCAAGACCTCCAGGAACCTCCAGGTATTGGGAATAAATGAAGGAAACTGTAGTGTGCAATTCACAGAGGTAACATGGAATTGGTTGGTGGATTTGTTGCAAGCTTTCTGATTGTAGACTGGAAAAGGAGAGGGGCTATCAGACCCTTCTGGGGCCTTTACAGCAGTCTGACAGATGTTTGTGGGACCAGCTGCCAAGCAGAAAAGCAGCACACAATTACTGGGACAGTCTCTTTCCTGGCTGTAGACTTTCTGACAAAAGTCTGTCCCCTTGGGCTGTGGGAGCTGTCACGGGGCACGGAGGGTCGGGCTGGCAGCTGCTGCTGCTGCTGCAGGGATGGCTTTGGCCCGGGTCCCTCGAAGGAGCCCCTGCCCAAGCAGCTGCGCTGCCCCCGGGCTCTCCTCCCGTCCGTCTGGGCTTTGTTGGGTGGCACAGTCTGTGCCCAGGGGCAGCAAGGTGCCTGCAGGCCCCAGCTCTGGGGAAACAGAGAACGTCCTGGCCGTATCCAATGTGCTGCCAGCTCAGCAGTGGTGCACAGCACGGGCTCACGCTCCCCATTGCTCCCACAGATGCAGCCAGCACCACAACACGTGTTCCCAGAATCCACAAAAGGGTCAGAAGAGTTTTCTGTTGGGGAACAAATTGTTGGATTAAGATAATGGCCATTGTGGCTGGTGGGGCACTTTTCTTGATGATGTGCTCAGCTGGAGTCTGGTATTGCTGGAAGAGAAAACGGTGAGTGTCTTCCTGATCCCTCTCTCAAACAGCTTCCTTTAAAGGCTGCTTGTAGACAGGAAACATTCCCAGTGAGATTGCTGTGGAGTTGTGGCGAGTCCATGGTTGTCCAAACAACTCTGCTGAGGGTTCTGCTGCGGTCCAGTGCTTTAATTGGCCTCTGAATTGCTGGGCCTTGTCCTGGGGAGCCCGCTCAGGCTGCAGCCAGTGCTGGCTCCCATGGAGGCTGCCTGGCCAAGAGCAGCCCCAGGAGCATCAGGCAGAGGCAAAGCAAGGTGGGGAGGAGAAAGAGCGGGGACCAGATTGCCCTTGAAAGGCAGACGTGCTCTGGGACCCGCTCCTGGCCAGGGACCCTGCCCAGAGCCATCCCCTGCTGGACGGGGCCTTGAGGGGCAGCTGTCCATCTGGGCCAAGGTGTGCCAGCAGCTGCAGCCATGCCAGGGAGCCTTGCCAGCTCTGGGCCCTGCTGGGGAGGAGGGTCCCTGTGTGCCAGGTGCAGCTGGGGGCCTCAGCCACCTCCTCTCTCCACAGTCACACCTCTGCACCTTCACAAGACCGGCCAAAGACATTTGATGAAGAGGCCTGTACCTGTCATCCGTCATCTTCAGGCCAGCGTCCAGGATCTGTGCCATGGCCATGTTTTCAGATTGTTACTGTGGACATGCTGTCAGCACTGGGAACAGGACCCTCTGTCCTCAAGGCACTGGCCCTGCTCTCAGGCAAGGGCTGAAGGTGGACTCCTCCTGCCAGGGCAGGGGTTGAGCCCAACACCCGCTCTGGTGCCTGGGTGGTACCACCAGAACTGGCGGAGCTCCTTGTCTGGGCACAGCCAGGGCTGGGCAGGCAGCAGCCAGGCACGGGGCTACTGAGACCATCAGCTACTATTTTTCATTTGTCAAGATTTCATTTCATATATTTTTCATTTTGCCAGATTTAGAAATATTTTTCATAGGAAAAAAATCCCCAAATATTTGTTCCCTTTTTCCACAATTGTTCTGTATTTCTTAAAGTAGTTGTAGAATTGTGGAAAATTTAGAACATTTTTACGCTTCTGGAATAAAAAAATAAAATTGCATTTTATTGGTAATCTTTACACAGGGAAGAACTAAGACACCCTGAGACACCCAGCCTGCTGGAGAGGCTCTTTTCCCACTGGAGATTTGTACCTAGTCACAAGCCAATAACCTAAAGCCTTTTCGCAGACATTTTGCAGCACTTCTGACAAGTTCACCTCTTAATCTTCAGTAGGAAGCTCTTGAAGTCAGGATCTTTGAGCACAGTAGGAAGCTCTTGAAGTCAGGATCTTTCTTTGCCTTTGGGAGAGCTTGCTCTGTTCTAGAGCAGGGGTTCTCTCAGCTTCCTGCAGCCCTGCTCTGCCCCAAGCCTGTCCTGAGCCCTCTCCTCCAGCTGGTGCGGTCCCATGGAGCTGCTGTAAAAGGCAACAGCTCTGCAACACCCGCTCAGCTGGACTGGAGAAGCTTTGTGTCCTTCTTTACATAAGGCTATTGGCTTCTCTAAACACAACTTTAGCTTTTGAATGCTGTGTTTCACCTGGCAGAAGAATTGATGCTCTGTTTCTTATGGAGGCTAAACTCCCATTGGCTTTAGAAGCTTTTTGGCCAGCAGAGGGCCTGGAAAACCATCTAATGCAGCCATATAGTGCATAAAATGGCCCAATCTGTGTATGAAAAGAAGCTTGTTTAAATGCTGGAGCCCACCAGAGCATCCCTCCAGGGCATATCTTTCTCCCTCCCCCTCCCTCCATGACTGCCACACAGCACGGTTTGACAGTTATTTTCTCCTAAGAAGAATGGCTCCATTTTATTTGGGGGGAAAAAAGGTAAATGTTCTATGTTCTCATCATCATCATCACAATGATCTGCAAATTAGTTCAATTACATCAGCAAGTCAGACTGTGCAGTTATTTCTCAGAGTGCAACATTGGCTTTATTATCCCTTGAAACCGCAGAGATGCTCCAATCCTTAAAATCAGTTTGATGCAGACATTACTTGGCAGTCAAGGACTGAGTGCTTTAGGGATTGGGCCAACACAGACACCTCTGCGTGTCTGGAGTAACCTGCTCCCATCTCCCACCTGAAGAGGAAAGCAGGGTATGGAAAAGCACAAGCTGCAGAGGGGCTCCAACTGCAGGGACCCCATCCCTCTCAAGATTAACACAATCATCCCACCTTAGGACGGGGTTTTGGATGGACACCAGAACTAATATCTGGCAAAAGGAAAAGAGGGCACAAAGGTCCCTGGAGTGCCATGGTCTAGCACCTCAGTCAGTGGGGAAAGGAAGAGGACAACATGCAGGCAGGAGTTTAAAAGGAGGCTGCATCCTCCAAAACTTTGAGACAGAAAACCCCACGGGGGGATGTCCCCATGGACACTGTGCCATTATTTGAATAAAGTTGCAGGACACCTCTGTCTCCTTTATGGACACTGGCTTTTCACAGCATGATTTTTATGCACACCTGTGTCCTTGTGTCGGAGTAGCACCAGCCTGCAGTGACTCAGTGCCACTCCAGTCTGCAGGAGAAATGGAACGGCGTTCCATTAAGGTTGACCGAGAGGGAAGAACAGACCCAGAGGAGACAAGCAACACCTGGAGGCATCCAAACTTCTGGACCTGATGCTCAGGGATCAGGAAAAACACTGCGCTGGGCGCATTTCCCTCAGCCATCTCCTGAGACTCAGCTGCCAGGGGCTGCCACTGCACATCTGGACAAACTGTGCCCCGTAGTGCGGGAAGGGATCCATCACAGCCTTGCTGCCCCGCTGCTGCTTTCATGCCCTGCAGGGCTGTTTCCCAGCCTGGCCTGGCTGCAGCTCCTCCCCAGCCTCTGCAGGAAGGCATTTGGCATCAGCTGACAGGGTGCCCAAACTGCACCACAGGCCATGCACACCCTGAGATCCCCTGCAATTCCCTGCTCTCTGGGGAGATCAGGAGTGGTGGCTGTTTGGAGGAGGGAAGGCCCAAGATCAGCCCCAAGAGGCTGGGAATTTTCCTGATCGTTACCCATAACTTTGACAGGTGTTGCCAGGAGAAGACTGGCACAGCACAGAGGATTTCTCCTGAGCAGGCTCAGGGCACTCGGGTACTGAGCAGTCCTGCTGGGGTCTCTCCGTGCGAGACACGTCCCAAAACCTGGGAGCGGCTGCAAGGGGTGCCTATGGTGGGCAATAGGCAGGGGGGAGAGCAGGGCTGCTGTGTGTCCTGACAGGGCCTGACTCTGTCCCCTTGGGCTGTGGGAGATGTCACGGGGCACGGAGGGTTGGGCTGACAGCTGCTGCTGCTGCTGCAGGGATGGCTTTGGCCCGGGTCCCTCGAAGGAGCCCCTGCCCAAGCAGATGAGCTGCCCCCGGGCTCTCCTCCAGGTTGTCTGGACTTTGTTGGGTGGCACAGCCTGTGCCCAGGGGCAGCAAGGTGCCTGCAGGCCCCAGCGCTGGGGAAACAGCGAACAAACCTCGTGGCTGTATCCAACGTGCTGCCAGCTCAGCAGTGGTGCACAGCATGGGCTCACGCTCCCCATTGTTCCTACAGATGTGCACAGTGAGACAGGAACACATGTCCACAACCACAAAGATGTCCCAAAGATTCGCTGGCCTTAGATGGGCACAGGCAGTGTGACTTGAAGTGGACTGAACGTGGGCTCCACTGGTACCAGGGCAGGGCTTGGCTCCACTCTTACGTTCTAATAAAGAGATGCAGTTGTCACAGCAGTGTCCATGTGGTACCAGCAGCAAAGCTCACACGGCACCAGCACTGACTGAGCTCCATGTCTGGGAGCAGCCCAGTCCCCGAGGGGCTGGGGGAGCCTGTGCTGAGGGTCCCTGGGCTGAGGACACATTTCTTGCAGTGCCCAGTTCCCTGAAGCAAAGGGGATCCCAGCACACCATGGAATGGTTCTCATCTGTGCTCCCTTATACATGAGGGTGCTTGGAAGGCTTCTCCCGCCTCCAGACTGAGACCGAAGTTGCTCATTCATCCTCGGCAACAACTTTTTAGCAAAGTTTAGTTACAGGGAGGCTTTAAGGAGAAATGTATCTTCCCCGGTGTGCCATTATATATAACTGTGGGATAGGCTGAGGAGCGCTCTGTTAAAAGTGAAGGGGAGCTCAGCTTAACAAACCCAAGCGTACAATGCTGCTGCTTCTATTGCACTTTCAGTCAGGATGTGCTGATACCATTTACTGGATCTGCACCACTGCAGATCTTCTTTCCTGAAGTGGGAAAGAACTTCTGGAGTCTTACCTGTACAAGCACATACAGTGCCTCAGTCATAAGTGCCTCAGAAACCTTAGAAGCACATTTTCTTCAGAGCATGGTCACAAGATTTCAGCGTTGGAGCCAGTTCTGTGGGCAGGCTGATGAATAGTCTCAGGCTCCTCTGCAGAGCCCCATTAATTCTGGGGCTGGTTTCTGCTGCTTCTGCTGTAGAGGCTGGAGTGAAATACATACACACTTAGCAGCAGTTAAATTACTCTGGCATGAAATAGTGTGGAACAGGCAGAGCAGTGAAGGGCAGCAGGGACCAGTTGTTCTGGCAGGTCTGATCAGGTCTGATTTGATACTAACACAGGACTCACACAACTGCTCCATGCGTGTCGCTTCCACTTGCGTTAGCTGGCTGCTCCTCTTCACAAGTCCATCATGGCAGGTCAAAGCCACTTTTACCATTTTCATCAGAAAAGGGAAAGTAAGTCTGAAACAAACATGAAGTCACCAGTCAGAGGCCCCAGGCAAAATCAAAGGGACAAAGAGGAGAGCTCCAGGACACCCCCAGCTGCTCCCTGCTTTCTTCTTCTGAACACAACTTCATGGGAATTATCTTTTTCAGCACACTACTCGACTTCTGAGTACAGACCATAGTAATGACATTGAAGCCATACAGAAACTTGTGCAATAACATAATAGCAAGTAGTTTGAAAACTAAATGTATAGCTAGGTGTTAAAAACTACTTTCCAGAGATTTTTTCCTTGTCTCTTTATTTGGCAAAGGTCAAGTAGCTTTAGCTGCTGATCAACTATATGTGATTAAAAAAAAAAAACCAACAAAGCAAAATCCAGCCATTTTCAGTCTTTATTAAAATGTCAGTTGCTTTAAAACACATCCATTTCTCCCTGCTTTCTGCTCCTGGTTATTGTAGGTGGGACTGCGGAAGAGCCATGCCAGCCATAAAGCAGAGGGGACCTGTTTCATAGGGAGTAAGAGACCATTAACACAGAACGACTCCCACACCAAGTGCCTCCAAAGTGTCCTGAAGGAAATGGAGCTCATGCGGAGCTTCAGGGCTGGGCAGATTGAAGAAGCAATCAAGTTCAATCAGGAGCTGGAGAGGGAGCTGAAGAGCTCTCAGGAAGCTCTGGTCAGTCTGGAAGCCTGCAACCGTAACCTGAAGAGGGAGCAGGCAGAAATGAGGAGGAAGGTGGAAGAGGCCAGACATGCCATCCTCAACAGTCTTGGAAAAGTGAAGGAGCTGGAACAGAAAACTAACGAGGTGCCACATCTGGAAATATACATTCAGCAGCTGGAATCACAACTGCAGCACTACAGGTAGGTTGGAGCCTGTCAAAAAGTGTCTATAAAATCACAGTGTTGGGACAGAAGTGAGTTTGAGAATCTCTGGTTGTGGCTTATTAAAGGTCTCCAAATATATCTTGTAAAATCTAGCCAGAGGGAAATTAGAAGCTGCTTGTCCATTTTATTGTGTTTCCTCTTATGGATCCCTATCCATAAGAGAACTGGGAGCATTCAGTGGAAGGTAGGCCAAGGAAGGGTGCTGATCTACAGAGAGCTGAAGTTAGTCCTCAAACACACAGCAACAGAACTCAACATGGAAACGCTTCAAGATAGCCCCAAAACAAATTCCTGACAGTCCTTCAGAAACCGTTTCCAACACTTTTTTTTTCACTGCATTTCCTGGTCATGAGGTCCCATCCCAAGCCAGCTGCAATCAGATGGCTGACACTCCATTTCATAAAAGAGCCCTTCAACATGTCCTAGGAACTGGGGAAAAGCACCCAAGGACAACTTCTGACCAGCAGTTTTAAACTCTGCTGTGACTTCATTGCCTCTTCACTGACAGAATAGATAATACTCAGAAGAGAGAAGCTGAAATGTTCCTAAACCCACAAAATATATAGTGGGAATCTTGAACAAAAAATACATTACTCAACTAAACCCCACTTTTGTAACAGCATAAACAAATCTTTCCAGAAGCCAGAAAGTTGGTCATGAATTGAATAGTTCACTGCCTTTGTTGTTTTTTATCTCAGATGAAACTTGGACTCATACATGGTTCTTAAGTGTTAGGCATTTCTGCCCAAGTTTCAGACTGACCTGTGGAATAAAATCTAGTTTATATTCTCACTGACCCAAAGCAAACCCAGTATTTATAGATATATTTTTACTTACACTACTAAATCTAGTATTTTAATAAATTGCTTCTTCTGAACTCCTTGTCTCTTCCTAAACTTACACTTCCTCTGTTTGCTTCTAACAAGAATTCATACGGAGTTATTTGTGGCATCATAGCTATTGTACTGTTTTATGAAGTGAGGAAATTCTAAAAATAACCATTTTATCCAATGTCTTTCTCTGAGCATTGTGTATGGTAATACTTGCATGGTTGCAGAAGATCAAAGAAGATAAAAGCATTTATTTAAACATCTGTAGGATTTCAAAAGCACTGTGAGGGCACGTAATGTTCAGGATGACGGTCAGGGGTCTCTGGATGAATGATACAACTCCTGGTGCTAAAAGGGATTACACAATTTGTCAAGTCTATCATGTTCTCCTTGGCATGAGCACCAGAGATTTACTATGAGTTCTTGTCCTGTGGAATTGCTTTTCCAAAATAGGATGAAGGATAAAAAAGATCACCTTGAAACAGGTAGAGGTGAATGACTTAAAGGCAATAAGGAATGTCCACTGGCCTTGCAGAGCAGGAACTTTATGGGTTACATCAAAACAAAGAGTGTGAGTTTCAAAACGTAAATTACATGTTCTTTGGGAGATAACCTTCATGTGTAATAGTTATTTTTACATTGCATGCTAATTTAAAGTGACTGTCAAGCTCAGGAATGGTGCTGAACTGACCATTTGGGAACTACACCCTTTTTTTAGCCCCCTGGCACATTTAGCAGAATGCCAGGCTTTGAGATTGCCTGTTGGCCATAAAGCACCTCCATCTTCCCATTCATGTAAAACAGCTCTTGGTGTAAACAGTTTAATTTAGAGATGCATAATGCTAATTGTGACTTGCATGCCTGTGGTCATATTCCATGGCATATGGAATGCCATCATTCCACACATTCCCCAGGCTGGCACAAAGGTGCCCAAACTGGCAGAAACTAGTGAATCAGCAGTGCAGAGCTGTGTGTTAGGGTGGGGAAAGGGTTCAGCAGCAGCATGGCTGACTCTGCCCCACACAGCCCGGGCTGTCCCAGCTTGTCCCACTCCCTTTGCTTGCTCACACCGGTGCTAAGGCAGCACAAACTCCTCTTGTGGAGAACGGGGTGGGGGTGTGGGGGGGTCGCCGGTGCCAAGAAGCCGCTCTGGAAAGATCCCAGCTGCGCAGCAGTCCATGGCTGGGTCCAGCTGTCTGGCAGTCCATGGCTGAGTTTAGCAGTCCATGGCTGGGTTTAGCAGTCCATGGCTGGGTTTAGCAGTCCATGGCTGGGTTTGGCTGCCTGGGCTCCGGGATGGTTCCTCCCCCAGCGGCCCAGGGTCCATGCTGTGGCATCAGGAAGAGGAGGAGGGGGCCGTGGCTTTGGCCCAGCCCAACCCGGCCAGGCCCGGAGTCTCTGAGGCCGCCCCCACCTCCCTCAGGCGGACTGGAACAAGAGGAACTCCCGCCTTTCTGTGCGGCTTAAATGTGTGAATTTTCGAGAAGCACCATTGGTCTAAAAATCTGTCTATCAACTCATATTCAACCCCCTACACAGCCCCAAATGGCTCGATCAGTCAGCCCCAAGGCCCGGCTGTGGGGAGTCAGGAAGCAAAGAAGGGGAATTGGTGTCCAGAAGGGGTGAGATGGGATGGGATGGCATGGGATGGCATGGCATGGGATGGCATGGCATGGCATGGCATGGGGATGGCATCATGGGGGTGCGATGAAGTTTGGGAGGGATGGGGAGGTTTTGGCAGTTGGAGTGGGGCACTCCAGGGAGAATAGCCAGGAGTCACTTTTCATGAGGCTCCTGCTGCTTTTTTACAGTTTTGGGGCCTCTAAGTGGCTTCTGGGAGGTTTCAGTGAATTTGGGGAAGGTGCCGTAAACCCCCAGGAATTTGAGTGGCTGAGGTGGAGTCCCCACATTTTGGGAGGGTGAGAGGACCCCAATTTGGAGGGGATCCTGGTGCTTTGCACCCCTTCAGTGGGGTGAGATATGGCTTGTGAGGGAGGGAGGGAGGGAAGGGAGGAAGGGAGGAAGGAAGGAAGGAAGGGAAGGAAAGGAGCGAAAGGAAGGAAAGGAAGGAAAGGAAGGAAAGGAAGGGAAGGAAGGAAGGGAAGGAAGGGAAGGAAGGGAAGGAAGGAAGGGAAGGAAGGGAGGAAGGGAAGGAAGGGAAGGAAGGAAGGGAAGGAAGGGAAGGAAGGGAAGGAAGAAAGGCAAGGGACGGAGGGGACGTAAGGGACGGAAGGGACGGAAGGGAAGGA
>JACBWW010001045.1:0-16827 GCA_020086605.1 Lanius collurio
CAGCTGGAGCACAGAACTCCCTCAGCTCTCCAGAACAGCCCCTTTGGCAAGGTCAGGTTGTGTGTCAGTGATGAGGTTTGGAGAGGGCTGTTGAACCCCCTCAAATGATGACCAACCAGCTAAAGCACCACCTGCCCTTCCCACCGCCCTTGCCTTACCTGGCACAGCCGTGGGGCTCTTCCTTGGCATGGGGGATCTCTCCAAACCCACTGAAGCTGTGATTAACCTCGCAGTTGTCTTCCACAGCCGTGGTGCTCTTCCTTGGCATGGGGGTTCTCTCCAAACCCACTGAAGCTGTGATTAACCTCGCAGTTGTCTTCCACAGCCGTGGGGCTCTTCCTTGGCATGGGGGATCTCTCCAAACCCACTGAAGCTGTGATTAACCTCGCAGTTGTCTTCCACAGCCGTGGGGCTCAGTCCCTGGGGAAGGCAGAGCCAAGAGCCACTGTGCTACAGCAACTCGTGCTGGTGAATCCCTTCCCAGGTCACTGGGATCATTGGGAATGCTGCAACCACCTACAGCCCACAGCCTTCTCGGGTGTGCCAGGACTGACCCAGAGCCGTCATGCTGGGCTGGGTTTTACAAAACTCAGATTAAAAACCTGAGGCTCCCACGAGGGCCACAGCGAAGTTCAACACAAAGCAATGTCCTGTTGTGGTGCCAGAACGGGCTGCTCATCCAAGGTGCTGCTGATGGTCCACAGTGAGGATAATTCCCAGCATTTCAGAGGTGGCCTTGGCTGAGATTAGCAAGCCTGACTTAATAAAGCGCTGTGATGATTGCACATCGACTGGGAAGGGGAAAAATGATCAAAAGAAAAAGGACAAAACCAGCAGGGAAAGAAAATTTATTTCCAAGAATCTACGAGAGTGCTACAAACAATAGAGACTAAAACTCAAAGCACTTGAAACTATTAAAAAATGTAGTTGACAATGTCCTTCTTAAAAATTAAACATAAAAATGTAGAAAATGCCATTATTAATTCTAAAACTTGCTCAAAAGTGAAATAAACCTAGATAGCATCAATGAGGATGGAGTCCTACAAATTACTTCTTTTTTTCTTTATTTCAATTGGTTAATTTGTAAAGTGATACTCATTTATTTTCATTTTTTTCAATGTATATTTAAATTTATAATGGAGAAATGTGCAAATCTAGCAAAATATTCTTTGGATTATAAACAGAGAAAAATCAACAACCAAAGAAATTTGAACCAAGTTAATAATAAACTATAGAATTATATAGAATGCATACAGCTATAATAAAGTGAAATATTACAATAAACATTGTAGAGCAAATCTGCTGATTTAGCAAACTCTGCCTTATAAAACATAGGGATATAATGGGACAAGTGAATATGTTATGGATATAGAGTTGAAACATCAGTCATCAATTTAAGGAGTTCAATTTTAATCTAACTACATATATCAGGGGTCTTCAGAAAAGCAACACACCAACAAATCAGATTTCCTCTCAGATCAAGCAGTTTGGTACCTGACTGCAAATGAAGGACAGGGCCTGTAAAACAAATGTAGGAAAATGTAGATAATTTCTACTTATTTATTGCCGCTTCCCATATTGCAGCTGCAGATCTCTGACCCTACACAGCCAACTATAATAAATTCAGCAGAGGTACAGCTGTACACAGATGCAGAAAATGTTGATGTGCAGAACATATTCCAATCCCTTGCCCCTTCTGAAATAATATAAAAAAAAAAGTCATAGATCCCTTTTTGGATTAAAAACATACATTACAAGGAACAACTCTGAAAGCACTCTGTATTTCTGTCGTCACAAATTAAAATGTCACCCTATCCGCAGACGATGCTATTCTACTGGAAATTAAAAAATAAAATAAAAAAAAATTAAAAAAAAAAATTAAAAAATAGGAATTAAGTGCCGGAATCTTAATTACTACTCAGGTAAGGTAATTGTCAGGTAGAACAGTCCTTAGGGAAGTCACAGCTAAACTGGGTCAGATTTCAGTCTCTAGAACCCGCAGAAGCTCAGCACAGATACAGAAACTCACAAGCCTGGAGCAAAGTGTAAGTACAGAGTACTCCCATCCACTCACAAAGTCACTCCTGAACCTCGGGAATCTCTAAGATATAAGATAAATGCATATTACATGGGAAATATTGAAAAGTATTACACTTAATTTAATCCAGGAAACACAGTAGGCCTATATGACGGTTCTTACTGCGTTCTGGGAGCAGCCACAAGCTGTAGATAGAGAGGGTACAAAATGTTCACCAGACGTTACATTTGTTTTAATCTAAAAAACATTTGTAAAATGTACTTGATTTTTAAATAATCACTTAACAAGGCAACAAACCAACTACAAACACATAATAAATAAGGCTATTAAAAGGTCACAATTGTAGTAAATTAGTCAGAACTATAAATGGGACATTAGAAACACTATGGTTTTTTTTTTTCCTTATATGCTTAATAACCAGAACAAGAATTAAAAAAGAATCAGTTTATTTCAAAGTCTGCTTCTTATATTGAAGCACATATTAAAGCAACAGTACAATGTTCATAAAATATAAGTGTGATGCTGTAACATTTCTTACATGTCAGAATACTGATATTTGTATGTATACTAAAATAAGAATTTTAAAATTGTACAAATAGATACATTAAAAATGACATAGAAATAGGGCGCCTCCCACTGCAACAAGACAGAGTTTTTATATCTGGCACGTATTAGTTCAAGATGAAAGTATAAGCAAAAAGATTTACAAGAATCAGCAGTAACAAGTTTGATGCTCAAGAGACATAATAATTGTACATTGTACTGTACATACATCATATGGGTTTAAGCTGGCTGAATATTATATATTTCAAGTTTAAAAATGCACTACCATATAGAGTGTCCATAGTTTAAGGCGAAATTACAGCTCAGAACTGTTATCTTTTCTAATTTGTGGAAGCTTCTTTGACATAAAAGATTTTGATGTTCGTAACACACAAAAGATTTCCCCTATTTGTAGGTTCGCTTTTAGCATTTTCCTTCATTTAAATATTTCGCATTTCTTAAGTGGGTTTTTTCCCTTTAGTGAAGCTGGCAGCCAACTTCCAGATTTTCCTTTTGTAGGAAAAGGTACTTCACAGTATTTACCACTTTCACGTCCTTTTTTATCAAAGGGATCCTCTCTGTCAAACTTAAATGTTTAAATGAGATTTTTCTTGATTTTTAAAAAAATACCTGCTTACATTTCCTCTGGATTCTTCAGAACTTCGGACACAGTTCTTAAGGCCAAATCTTAAACTTTATTGTTAAGAATCATCATCGAAAGTGTCTTTGGAGCCATACAAGTCTGCAAGTTTCTTAAATCGAGGTCCCCAATTTTGTAGATAGTCGTAGTCCAAGTCAGAATCTGTTGTCGCAGACTCCAAGGAGCTGAGGGACCCAGCCACTGAGCCTCTGCCCTCGTAGCCATAGATCTGGATGGAGTCATAGGGAGGGGCAGTGGGGTCATTGTCGGCCTCCTGTATCCTGGTGTTGATGAAATCATCAACGTCCACGCTGTTGGGCGCGGGCCGCAGCCCCGGCCTGGGCAGGTACTGGTACTCGGGCTTGATGTCCTTGCGGGGGATGAAGCCGTTGATGCCGTCAGGGTTCTGCAGGGTGGCGATGTCGAACGCCTCCGTGTCCTCCTCGCCTCCGCCCTCGTCATCGTACGTGATGATGTTCTCCCGGACATCCTCTTCCTCAAAAACGATCAGGGGCTCCTTCTTCTGCCTCTTCAGGGTTACAAACAGCACCACAATGACTGGGGAAAACAAAACCACGAGTTAGACTGCACTGTCAAACAGCAGCCCCTTTGCAAATAACTACGGCGTCACCGAGCACTCAGTTTTTGTGCTGGATTGTTGCAAACTTCTGCATTTTTAGTGCTCCTCGCTAGGTAAAAGCGGTGATGTTTGCACACAGAACTGAACACACTGCTCTGAGGCTCTCTGTCTGGGCTGCATGCCACTGCTCTCACTAATTGCTCATTACTGCAACACTAATTCAAGGGAAGCGTTTGTGGGGCCCCCAGTGCTGCACAAACACTGTGACACTGCCTTTGAGCAGGCCAAGCACATGAATATCTGCAATAAAACAAAGATGAATCTTTATCCTCTCCTTTATGCCCAAAGCTTAACTTGAATTCCAAGCGTCATTTCCATTGAAATGGATCTTTTTGAGCAACACCTCCAAACACGTATTTGTTTTTGTGTTCTCAATTCAAATTTCTGTAAAATAAAGTATGTAAGAAAAGAAACTCTATAAATTACTGCAGGGAAATTAGAAAATATTGTATATTTTTTTTCAAATTATCAGGAAACACTTTGCAACACTTTCTTAAAAGCAGGTTTTCTGAGCCACTCATCTGTCTTCAATACAAGATGGGGTTGAGGGAAATAGCTGGCAGGGGCCATTAATCCTGGCAGACCTCAATAAGGACCTTGTCATCCAGGGAAGATCACAAAACTTAGAACTGTATATCATGACCTCCTTTAAGCAGTGTCCCCAATTAACTGGAATTAGGCCACAGGAGGACATTCTCCAAGCACATCTACACAAATTCACTGGTGTTTGCTGTTGAAGATATCACAGAAGTCCAGAATGGTTTAGGTTGGAAGAGACCATAAAGCTCACCTCATCCCACCCCTGCCATGGGCAGGGACACCTCCCACTGTCCCAGGCTGCTCCCAGCCCCAATGTCCAACCTGGCCTTGGGCACTGCCAGGGATCCAGGGGCAGCCACAACTGCTCTGGGCACCCTGTGCCAGGGCCTGCCCACCCTGCCAGGGAGGAATTCCTTCCAAATATCCCATCTAGTCCTGCCCTCTGTCAGTTTGAATCCACTCCCCTTTGTCCTGTCCCTGTAGCCCTTGTCAATTGTCTCTCCCCTTCTTTCCCGTGGGCTCCCTTCAGGCCCTACAAGGCCACAACCACGTCACCTCAAAGCCTCTCACAGCCAGACAAATCAGTACCCCCTATAAAAACAAACGCTAAAAAATTCAGATTCATCCCTCCATCTTGGAACTGAGGGCAGGATTACTTTTTCAACAACAAGCGCAGGCGAGCAGTGAGGAAAGAACCTTTTGTTTTACCTAACAGGATGACAATGCAGGCCAGGATGGCGATGAGGGCGCCGGTGCTGAGCCCCGCGTTGAGGACGTAGGCCTCGGCATTGCAGGAGAGCAGGGAGCCGCCGCTGTCGCAGCCGCACACGCGGATGGTCAGCGTGTTGGTGCTGCTCAGCGGGGGCACGCCGCCGTCGCTGATCACGATGGGCAGGAGGTACAGATCCTGCTTTTGGCGGCTGAACCCTTCCCGTCTGACCAGCACGCTCGCTGTGTTGTCTGGTTGAAGAAGAGAGAGAATCATGGTTCATTTTCCCACAAAGTCGTCCTCGTAGGCAATGTTGAAAAAGAAATTATCTCACTGCAACATCTCTCAGTTTTCAGGGGCTTCAGTGTTAATTCTACAATAAACCAGTACAAAGTGTTGCCTTTCTAATGACCCAAGAGAAATTACAGGATTGTATTTAATTCATACATCACCACACTCAGTTTTAATTCTTTAATTAACACAAGGAACACAGATAATCTCTGTCTGATAGCACCTCTTAGTACCTGTAACTTTCTGAGAAAGTCACAATATTTTTTCAGCTACCCAAATGGCTGGACCTTCTTATTGCTGCCTGAGCTGGGTTTTTTTGTTTCTCCAGAATTAAAGATTTCAGTGGAGGGATAAAACTCATATCTCCCTTATGTGTCGTTCTTGGAGTCACATCTAAAAGCACAGTAGACAGAGATCTATCCCAAAATGGGCTGTGATAGTGAGACTCCCACCAAAACAAAGGCCAATATTTGCTGTGTATGAGCAAATTTGAGCCTCATTGTTTTATTAAGAAACATTGAAGGTAACAGTGTTTAATCAGAATAGTTTCCAAAGCCAGACCTCAAAGAGCTTGATCACACATGTGTAGTATGTCTGGGCACATTATGAATTACATGGATGTGAGGAAAAGTTAAACCACAGAACCCAAAATACCCTCAGTTAGAAGGGATGCCCAGGGATCCATGGCTCCCACTCCTGACAGTATTTCTGTAACCCAGTTCCCATTGTCCTCATGAGAGGTGCCCTGCCATGGTTCTCCTGGTGCAGAGGGCAGAAAACAAGCTGCCATCTCAGCACAGACATTTTGCATGGTCTGCACACCTCCTGTGGCTAAAGTCTTGGAAAGGGGGCTGTGTGAGGTGACCCCCTGGGCTGAGGCAGCCATGCTTCTCGCTCCCAGGGGAACACCAACAGGGGTCTCTTGTTGTGTTCATCCTCAGCTCAGCCTTAACAAGAGTTTATAACAGCTGTAAACATCCTAAAGTAAATAAAGTGAAGTAATCATATCCACGGATTTCAGAGCTTCAAAAGCCAGTTTATATTGAAGATTTATTCCACACAACCTTTCCTGGCTCGTCATGTTATTTTTCACTCTATAATGGAAAGGGGGGAAAAAAAGAACAATTCTTTTATCTACTGAGGGAGGGCTGTTCATCTCTGAAGGTAACCACTTTACTGCTGCCTCAGGGTACTGCAGATTAATCGTTTTCCTGTTGAAGAGTCAGCATAAATTCCAGAATTTAATAATGCAAACTATAAAACCTCTCCTAATGATCTAATCATTGTGATTTCCATGGAAATCTGTGAATAAATTATACCCAAAGAGAAGCATTCTTGCCTTGCACTAACCACCCTTGGGGGCAGTGCCCCTGATGTAGCACAAGGTCTGAAACTGCCCCCAGATTTGGTCAATCTACAGGATGAGGAGGATGTTTGCACCTCTTTTGACTCTCCCAGTAACTTCTGCAGGTGACATCAGAAATGATGAATATTTCAGGTAAGATCTGTTATGTACCAAATGAATCCATCCCCCATCTCTACCCCTGTCCTGCCAGGCCACACCCCTGATGCCCTGAGTGGTCACCCGGTCATGACACAACTTTTCCTTTTTGGTCCTTTTGAAGACTCACAAAAAACCACCAATTAGGTAGAAAGCAGCTCGTTAACCTCTTCTTTGCACAGTGTCACATTTGCTAAGGACAGAAACTCTGATAAAGATCTGATTGTTTATTACTTGTGGCTCTGGAGATGCCCTTTGTTTCTCTCAGAATCCCGTTAATCTCCTGAATGTTCACATGCTCCATCTGAACTTTGAGACACAATTTTTCATAGGACCTTGGTGATCTCAATATCTGCATGACAGGTGCCTTATTTTAGGATTTTAAATTAATGAGCTCATAACAATTTGGTACAAATAGAAATATAACATCTAATTTCTACTAACCTATCAACTAACTTGAACTAATATATTGATCCAGGATGAAACTGTTCCACAAAGTCCTCTAAAATGTCCTTAAAAATTCATTTCCTCAATAGGAGAACCAAGATCTGTTCCATTAACTGAAAAATCACAATAGGTCAGATTATTCTTGTGGCAAAAAATATGAACATTAACAGGGGCCTGAGCTACAGCTGCCTTGAGGCTGCAAAGGCATGGTGGGTGGAATGGCAATATCATGTATTAGTATATTTAGTCTTTGGCTATGCATTTTTTAATCATATGTTTTATTTTTCTTTTCTTTTGTCAGCTGAAATAGTATTCCTAATTAGAAATAAGAAAAGGATGGCAAATTATTCAGCTATTATACAGACTGGCCTGGTCCACTGTCATCACCTACTCTAAAAAAAAAGCTGATTTTGATGCAATGGCTGATTTATTTGTTTTAATGGGAACTGATTTTTAGTTTAACATAAATTTTTAAAAAGAAAAATCCAATCAACAGGCCTGACTAAAGTTTAAAAAGGACTACAATACATCAAGCCTAAAAGGTCATTTTTTAAACTTTTCCTTTTACTGTTTATGTTCACTTCTCACATTCAGAAGAAACATAATATCCATAAGAGGAAAAAAACTCTCTTTTACCTAGATAAAAGATAACATCTAATCCTAGCTAATATTCTCATCCTTGCTTTTTTATTATTTTCAAGGCCCAGGAGTAGAACTATAATCCTAGTAAAATGGCATTTTTTAAGCCAACAGAAGTTAAATGTCAATACCAGCTTAAAACTATTACTTAACACATATGGGAACTACTTGACTGCCAGTCCTAATGAATAGAGTGGGGGTTAACACAAGAAGGAAAAGAACAGTCATCTCCAGGCCTTTCCCAAAATTTCACATTTTTCCAGCTATTATTGCCTTGGATATCTGACATCCAAAGATGTAGCAAGTGAAGATTCCCTGTTCTCTCCATGAAATCTTCACAATGAGAAGTAAAAATTGCATTGTTTCTTGGTGATCCTTTTACTGATCTCCCTGACCTTTGAGTTTTGTCTTTTTTTCTGGTGATCTTATCGATGATTTCCAATTTTTCCTGTGTGCATAGGCAAATGTAACTTTGTTTTGGGGGGCTTGTTAACTCATAGATTGTGTAATGAGACTTCTAGATCACAGGAGCTGACTGCAGTGTGAACTTTATCACCTATATCAGGTGTGAGTGCATATTCAGCCAGAAAACTATACAATTTCAGGGGTTCTGCTGTCCAAAATCCTTACCAGGAGTGGCAATTGCTGTGGATAATCCATGGCAAAATCCAAAACCCAAGGCCTTTATTGTTCATGTGCTTCAAAATTTTCTTGTTGAAAAAGTGTGAAGCACATATTTAAGCTTAAAAAGTGGATTTTGGTCACTGATTTTTGGGGGCTCACAAGTTTAATTTCAGGCTCTGTAAATCACTATTTTGTGAATTTGGGACTGCAGCCCTTCCAGCAATGCCAGGCTGAGCGAGCCCAAGTAAAGGGCACCTCAGCACAGGGCCCAGCAGGATTAAATGCAGGAAACCCATTTATTCAAACTCTGCTGTGCAGTGCCACAAACCTCTGCTGCTCTTTTGAAGGCCTGGCTTCGGTGGGAGCAGAGTTGAGCAGAGCCTGAGCAGACAATACTGTCTATTTATGAGCTACAATATAAGGAAACAGTGCAAAAGTAATTCTGTGTTTTATCCCAGCGTGGGCTAAGCCATTATCTCATGTTTTCTATGGGAGATGGGCTCAGCTGAGGACTGGGTAACACAGTGGGCTATTAATAGGATGTAGAACGTGATTATGCTGTTTTGGATTACTGCAATATGTGATTACTTTCAGGAGTTGCTAAAAAGAAACTCTATTAAATGATAATTATGGGACTATATTCACTTCAAAGTTCTGTAATAGGCCCAAACACTGGAGTTTTCATTAACTGTTCTCCACAGTTAATAAAGCCATTTTTATTTGAAAGTAGCAATTCCCTCTGAAAGCTGTGGCATGGCTTATAGAATACTCAGACTTACAACTGAAAAAACTGACTTTGAATGACCACATACATTATTTGACTTGCAAATGGTAGCACACTCTCCCTAAGAAGTTTTTTATATGGAAGTACACAGAATTTTCTCTCTTTTACTTTGCTGTACTTTAACTTACTTACAAATACTCTACAGAAATAGGTAAATTAACAATATAATTGCACTGAGGATTGAAGAAAATGAGGGAAAGAAAGGATGCAAATGGATGAATTTCCTCACACTATTCATTTCCCAAAAAGAAAATTATATGGGAAGATTGAATCCCTCAATAATCTCTTCTTGAAATAACCTTTTGCAGTATTGTCAGGTAGAAACACTACATTAAGCTGACATCATAATTTCAACTACAAAAAAATAAAAAATCTGGGTTAATTTTTTCAGTACTGAATTTGCTGCATATGGAAATGAAGGACTAGAGGGATTGGCTGGAGTCAGGAACCATAATACAACTCAGAGCATCTCCACTCTGACCTACACTTCCTCTGCTAGATTATAAAATCTGATCTATTTTCAGTTTTGATGTGGTGACCATAAAATGTATTTTATAGGCAAACTTGGCCTCTGGGTCTCAAGCAAAGAATACATTCTTATTTACTCCTCTCTAGAAATACACCCATTAATTTTTCAAAACTTGTGTTTTACTACTTTAAAGAGAATAAATATATGCCCTGCACTGGCTCCTTTATGAATTGCTTATGTATGTACAAGTGTCAAGCACTAGGCAACAGCATTACTTTGATCAGTGAGGAATAACAGAGATTCTGTTTGGAAGCTCTGATGATAATTACCCTCCCTTCAGATGTGCAGAGATATAAAGTGTGCCTCAACAGAACAGTTTTTACTGAAATCATGTATCTGGATTGTGTTGCCTTTTGTACTTCTGGCACTCTTAGATTCATTATTTAAACCAGTTCAACTGAGTTTTACTTTTCAGAAAACAATCAAGTTTCCTTCAAACATTAAAACTTGCTAATCAAAACTAATTCCTTAGAAGCTGAAACAGCTTTTGTCCTGTGCAGGGAAATAAAAAATGAGCATTCAATCAGAATATAATGAAATAAAATGAATAAATATGTATAATGGCCAAACCTGTCATTTTTTGTTTGTTTGTTTACCCACCTCCCCTGTCTCCCTCAGCCTCTGTCAAGTTAAGGTCACTGATGTCGTTATGTTGTGATCAATTGAATTTTGACACTCACCCAGGCCTGAGATTTTTGCTTAAACATTTCTTACATCTCACCATCAATCCAAAGGCAAAGCTCTACTCTGATTCAGGAATAGCAAATTGGCAAAGGGGTCAGGATATCCAGATGTTGAGATCCCCAATCCAGGTATGTTGCACAGCACAAATCCCTGTTTTGTTTCCTGCACCAGGCACTGATTTGATCCCATTAGGAATCTGGCCCATCTCTCCTGTGATCCATAATTTACAAAAGCTGGCAATCACAGTGGTGAACAAATACAAACAGCCTAACAATTTGTGCTGTCTCAGCTAATGGGAGGTTTCTCTAAACTAAGGAGATCTGCCAATTCCATTTAGTGAGTTTTGGCAGTGGTTTTATCCTCTTCCTGGGAGATGGCAGTGGACTCTTCCTGTTGAGTATTATTACATAACTTAAAACCTGCGTTCCAGAAAATTCAAGTGAGTTAACAAACATCACACTTTCCCAAGGACATCCTTGCATCTCAGCTGTATGTTCTTGCTTTCCTTCCCTAAATCTTGGAGAAAAACTCTGCCAAAATTGATGACAAAGCTGTCATATGACATTTCATTGGCCATTAGCTCTACTTTGTAATTTCTTTGGATTCTGGTAGAGTGGGAATCTTCACACAAACCTCTGTTGTCTCTGAGTGTAAAATTTGGATTATGAATAATTTCAGGTGGCAAACTGAAGATAAATCTTGGTCCATTGGCCGAGTCATCCTTGTCATCAGCACTAATTGTAATAAATTGCTGTAAAAGAAAAGCACTCAGTAAACAAACAGCTCCTTCTCTGGGTACATCACGTACAGACAGCATTCTGATAGAGCCCTTGAATATAAAGAATTGTAAAATAGTATAACTCCCCTCAAATACAAATGTATGCAATTNTGCTGCCCCCAATATCATTGTCAAAGGGATGATATGTGTTCTTTTAAAAGGAGAATCACCTGGTTGGTTTCTACATTTAGAAAAACAGTACATCAGAATGTTTGTAATAAGTGAAAATTGCTGCTCTTTGAAGTCTCTATATCAAAGCCCTAATATACTTTTTATTTTCTTCTCTTATAAAACATGATAAAAATATCTACTGAGATATTTTTTCTCTTCTGTTTCACATTAATCATGATGATCTTTTAAGTCTTCCAATCTTTGGTTTACTCAGAATATTAATTGATCATATCAATTTATCAAATATTATCCACTCTGCACATTTGTACAGCTTTATACAGCTCTGACTTTCATAACTTCATGTTGAAATTCTTTGAAATGTTAAGTATACACACAAAAGAGCTCTTCATAATTTAAGTTACACTGAGAACATAAATAAAATTAAACTAAAAGAAGGTACTATAGTATAAGAATTCTTTACTATGAGGGTGGGCAGGCCCTGGCACAGGGTGCCCAGAGCAGCTGTGGCTGCCCCTGGATCCCTGGCAGTGCCCAAGGCCAGGTTGGACATTGGGGCTGGGAGCAGCCTGGCACAGTGGGAGGTGTCCCTGCCAGGGCAGGGATGGCACTGGATGGGCTTTAAGGTCCCTTCCATTAAGCCCAAACCATTCCATGATTCTGTGATTCCAAGACAATCCAACACAACTGCAGAAAGCAGGTATCTGTATGGGCTTGTCTTTAACAATTAACATTTAACAATTACCCAATCTCTAATCTACGTTTAGACTTCTATATTTTAAGGAAAATTCACAGTGTGATAACAGCAGAAGATATTTGTGGAAAATTTAATTTAGAATGGAGTCTACCAAAGATTCCTTGAAGTACATTTTAGTTAGACATAACTGCAGTATGATACAGATTTTGAGAAACTGGCAGCTTATGGAACAAAAGCATAAAAACAGTGCTGGATGGTTAAAGTTTCAATATTCTCGGTGTGTGTAGATCTGCCACACTGTCTTCAGAATTTGTCTAGCAATTCCAAAATCTAATGCTCAGAAGGAAACAGGAAATGCAGCAAACCTTATAGCACTGTTGGCAGCATCAGGGTCTTTGGCATGTACTTTTCCAACCACAGTGCCAGATGCTGCATTTTCCTGTACTTCAAAAATGTAACTTGGCTTCAAAAACACCGGGGGCTCATCAGCATCTTCCACTGCTATTTTCACTGTCACCGTGTCCTTGAAGGGCCCATTGCTGATGAACTTGGGGTCAATATGGACATTGGCTGCCTCCACCTTCAGGCTGTAGGACTTTTTGGTTTCATAATCTAAGGTCTGTGAGAAACAAGAAGACAGTGCATTCCAGAGTCAGGAAAACGAGGCTGTAAGAGCAGCAGGCAGTGCCCTAGTGCTCAATGACATCAAACAAATGTGAGCATCTGTCAACAAGCTTGGACTGGAATGTGTGTATTTAAAAACATAAAGACTCAAATGGAAGGAGCTACATTCTATGTATGGAGCAGCATAGGAAGGCACTCAGGATATCCCCACAGAGTCCTGGTCTTGCTGTTTGCTTGCTGTGTTACTGGGGAAATCATCTGCACTGGGAAAATTAACCTTGTCTCCATGCAGCCTTCTAGGCAGCACAAAAGTGCAAGGGATAGGAAAGGGGGTCCCACAACAGGCCTGGTTTTATCTGTTCCAGGCTGGCAAGCATTCCATGTGGATGTGGTTTGAAGTGTTCCTGGGTGCACCATGAGATAGCACACAGAGAAGTTAAATTATTTAGGGAGAGGGGAAAACACAAAGATAATTTGCAGTGCTTTCATTCCTGCAGTTCTCTCCAACCCCAGAATTCATGACTTTCCAAAGGGGAGGTGGAATAATGCCCCATGAGGGAAGTCCTTTTGGGAGCCTGACCAGAACCACAGCACCTCTGTGCCTTCAGTGGCGTGAAGTGGCTGCAGGGTTGCACCTCAAAATGATCACGCAGGTGCCAACCACAGTTCACAAAGTATTTTAACACCATAGACTGAGTGGAGTGACAGCTCACCCACATTTCAAAACACACAAAAAAAATCCACTCCCACCTCTAGAACAGAGGCAGAAATCGAACCAGGGCAGTTTTGAACAGAAGAGACCTCTGGGTCCCTTCCTGAGGGGCTGCCCCAAAGGGCAGGGCAGGGATGCCCAGAAGTTGAGTCACTCAGGCCTTCTCCTTTGAGTTCTGATTATCTCCTAGAGAGATAAATGGCTCTAAAGATACAAAGGGCAAAATGATAATGCTTACATAATAAGATTTATGTTTTTTAATTTGCAATTTAAAATTAATTTGATAATGCTTTCAAAGCTCCCACTGATGGGTTTTGTGTGAAATCTCCTCTGCTGCTTTTCCCATAGCCTGTGACTCCTTCAGAACACTATTGTGGACAATGCACAGCTGAAGAATTCAAACTATAGGGCATGAGGCTTTTCAGACTGAACATAAAGCAACAGTGAATGTCTGCTACTTATCAGCACTAGGCAAAACTTCATTAACAATGAAGCTGATGGCATCGTATTTTACCGTGACTTTTTATTATGAATTCATTTAGTTTGTGCAATTAATCCACTGTACAGTGTTTATGTAACTCTTCTTGGTTATTTTCTTCCATTCCAATTCAGCTAATGGGGAAATGGAATATTAAGAGTTAATCACACCTTGAGAAATGGATTAAGTGAAATTTGCATATACTAATATTTTAGCTTAGGTGGTAATCCATTATTACCAAATATTCTGTCAGCAACAAAGAAACACTGCATAGCAGTAGGCATCACTCACCTTCTTTAGCTTCACAACCCCTTCCTGAGTCTCATAATCGGTTGTGATCTCAAACATGTCCATGCCATCTCCATCGATGATGCTGTAAGCCACCAAGCCATTTTCCCCAATGTCAGGATCTTTGGCCTTCACTCTGCCCACTTCCTCTCCCGGGACAGCTGCCTCTGACACCGACATCTGGTACACACCTGGGGAGGACAACAGGCATTTGCCCTGAGTGAGCAGGCTGCTCTCCAGATGTGTGTGTGTACTCATTGAACTCGGCAGTTCCAAACAAACAGAGATTTTTTACATTTTCAACCCCCCTGGAGGAATGTTCTGTTCCCTTATAAGGACCCCAGAGGAGGAAGTCAGCTGTGAAATCTTAACCCACATGAATAACCTATAGAAGGTGACCTCCTCCCTTCACCCCTCTGCTCTGCTCAGGGAGAGGCTTAAAAGGACAACCAATCCCTCAGAATGCAGAAGTTGTTGTGGCACCAAGGTAACTGTTGATAGCAGAGGTGTTCTGACAAAAATGGAAGGAAAACTCTCACATGACTCATGGTGAGACCTTCAGCTCCTTTTCTCATTTCTGCCCATTCATTCAGGAGCCATAAATGACATGCAGTGAATTGGGTAAATCCTGTCTGCTGCGCTGGCTAAAGTAAAAACCTGCTGCTTTCTGTGGCTTGAATTTGGAGTGTGGAAGTAGGGTAACAATGATAATTAAAATTTCACACCACAGAGAACACATATCAGTTCGTATGTGATTTCATGCCAAGCAAAAAAATTACTTTCCTACAGCAAACTCCAGTAGGAAAATCATTCCCAAACATCCTACAGGTGTTTCTCTGAGTATTCAGGGACACCTGAGGAGATCAACAGTGCTCCTGGATAAATCTCCCTCCAAAAGCTGTCCTTTAGGCACTATTGATTTCAGAACATTTCCAACCCCTCCCCCCCCAGAGTTCAGATAACATAACCTGATCTGAAATATATAAATCTATGTCAGCATTTTCTGGCACATCATCAGCAGTAATAAATTGAGGAGGAAAAACAAAAGGCCTAATAAAATAATCTAATTTATTCCCCTTTGTAATTGCTGTTTTTTGCTCCATGAGCACCCTAGGAACATCAGGAGACTTACACCAGGCAGGGACTTGGCTCATTACCCATGAAAACAATTGCCACATGTCATTGAAATAGGCCATTAACTCCAGTCACAAAGAACCCAAAATTTAAGCACATAACTCATTAAGAGCTTGAGCAATGAACGTTAAAAAAAAAATTAAAAAAAAAAAAAAAATCAGTTATTTGGCTGTTTATACAGACAGATAAAACCCTGTTTGGTTTTGAGTTATAAAGCATTCCCAGGTCAGGTTTAACCTGAGGGTACATGATTAAGTAGAGTAACTACTTTTAGTCTTTTTAGGCAAGTTCTGCAAAACACTCAGTCAAGGGGCTTGAATTTGTAGAGAAAACCCCATAATTTGATGGAGTTAACACAATATTGTATTATGGGGTCCCAGGTTATGATCTGGAGTGAAAAGGCAGGCTTTTAAGAAATGTAAAACCTGATTTTTTAGGATTTAATCCTTTCCTTTTTGAAGGGTAGATAATGACACAGATTTTTACTTTTAGGGCCTGTCCCTTCAGCTCTTTCCTGAGGGGCCAGGAAGCTGCAGCATTGGAAGAAGAGCTGTCAGAGGGATGGCCACGGCCAGGACATGTCAGGGTCAGAACTGCTGCTCAGAGGAGAAACACGGTGGGCTGGGCTGGTGTCTGCCCTGCACTCAAAAAGCCCCAAACCCATGCAGAGATGAGCTGCAGAGCAGATGTGTGGTCCCATTAATGTACTTCCACCCAGCTGTGAAGGCTGAGTCTGGTCATGTCAGCCCTGATTAATTTTATACATGAAAAATAAATTGCTCAGGTATAAAATATTGCTGCATTTGACCTCCATTCATACACTTTAACAACGAAAAAATGTGATTGTGCTAAATTTAATTTGTTTTGCCATGGTACATGTAAGTCTTGAGGAATACCTGTGTGTCTGTCTGCTCATGTAAGTTATACAGCATGGCCCAGGAGCTTCATAAATAAAGTGTAGGTCAGGAATCTTTAATCCTGACCCTAAAAATGTTTCACTTTGTAACACAAAGCAAATAATCCAGACACTAAATACCCATCTGTTACCATTAAAAGATGAGTAACTAACACTTATTTATTCGTGTGTGCTGCAATAATCCATCAGTTACTGCTTCCTCAAGCCTCGGGTGTGCCTGATACTTCCCAAACCTGAGTCCGAGTGGGAAATGCGAGAAGGATTTTGTTGTTACTCACTCTGTGGGAACTTTGGTGGGTTGTCATTGACATCTGTAAGTGTAATTGTCACTTTGGTTGTCCCTGAGAGGCCTCCCATGTGTCCTCCCATGTCCTTTGCCTGTATCACCACGTGGTACTCCTCCTTGGCTTCTCTGTCCATGTTGGGAAGGGCAGTTCGGATGATTCCTGCAGACACAAAGGA
>JACBWW010001046.1:0-16822 GCA_020086605.1 Lanius collurio
TTCCCACTCCTATTCCCATTCCCATACCCATTCCCATTTCCATTCCTATTCTTATACCTATTCCTATTGCCATTCCCATTTCCATTCCCACTCCTATTTCCAATCCCATTCCCATTCCCATGCCCATTTCCATTCCCATTCCCATTTCCATTCCTATTCTTATTCCTATCCTATTCCCATTCCCATCCCCATTCCCATTCCCATTCCCATTCCCATATTCCCATTTCCATCCCCATTCCCACTCCTATTCCCACTCCCATTCCCATTCCCATTCCCATTCCCATTCCCAATCCCATCCCCATTCCCATTCCCGCTCCCAATCCCATTTCCATCTCCATTCCCATTCCCATTCCCATTCCCATATTCCCATTTCCATCTCCATTCCCACTCCTATTCCCATCCCCATTCCCATTCCCATTCCCATTCCCATATTCCCATTCCCATTCCCATTCCCATTCCCATTCCCATTCCCATATTCCCATTTCCATCCCCATTCCCACTCCTATTCCCACTCCCATTCCCATTCCCATTCCCATTCCCATTCCCATTCCCATTCCCATTCCCAATCCCATCCCCATTCCCATTCCCGCTCCCAATCCCATTTCCATCTCCATTCCCATTCCCATTCCCATTCCCATATTCCCATTTCCATCTCCATTCCCACTCCTATTCCCATCCCCATTCCCATTCCCATTCCCATTCCCATTCCCATTCCCATTCCCATATTCCCATTTCCATCCCCATTCCCATTCCCATTCCCATTCCCGCTCCCAATCCCAATCCCATTCCCAATCCCATTTCTATCTCCATTCCCATTCCCATTCCCATTCCCACTCCTATTCCCATTCCCATTCCCATTCCCATTCCCATTCCCATATTCCCATTTCCATCCCCATTCCCATTCCCATTCCCATTCCCATTCCCATTCCCATTCCCATCCCCATTCCCATTCCCACTCCTGTCTTTGTTTCCAGCCCTCCCCAAGCTCTATGCCAGCTGTGCACTATCCCTGTGTCCCTTGGCAGGCTGGCCACAATGCAGAGTAACTTTAATTAAGGATGTTCTGGGGGGAAAGCAGAGTCTGCAGCAGCCAGAGAGAGCACATGAAAGCAGAGCCTCCTCCACAGCTAAATGATCAGTTATATTGTAAAGGGAATTACAGATCCAGCTGGAAAAAAGGCAGTTTGGATAAACTCAAGGATCCCACGTTATGCCCAGAATCAGGACTCACCTCATTATTTTGCAGCTCATTAAAAAAAAAGCAGTACAAGTGTTGTGCCTCTGTGCATTGCTTTGTCTTTCTAATTGGACCTTGACATTTAATGAAACTTTGATTTTTTTTTTCCTCATTAATAATGCAAAATATTTAAACAGCATGTAGCAGTGTTTTCAGAGGCTTTGCTGGTAATTTGTGTTGCTCAAAGCGGGACTGGTGACTCTCAGTGAGAGAAAAAGCTTGGTCTGGTCATGTCACAGAGTTTTGAAGCTGCAGGGCTCCTCTAGGAGAATCTACAGTTCTGTTTTGAGGACCTCATTTCCCCCAGGTCGTACAAATAGCTTTGCTACCCTGGCAGCAGTGCCCAGCACCCTGAGAGTGGAGCCATCCTCCAGGAAAACTCAGTGGGAGTGCCAGAGATGTGCACACATCTTCCACTTTGGCTAATTATTCTTCTCTTGTTAAGACTTTTATCTCTGTGTGTGGCACAGGATGGTGGGTCAGAGATTGAACAAGTCTCCATTTTGTTTCTTTACTTCTCTCATAAAACTTCCTGATTCCCTGAGGCTTTTAGAGGGAGAAATGGTCTCCAACTTGATCTTGGGCAGAAAATAAAATCCTCACATTCTCTCCACATTTTCTCTCTCTGTTGGGGCATCTTTATGGCAACGTTAATTGCACTGATTTTGGTGGAAAGAAACCTACTTCAGTTCCCTCTTTGCAGCAGGACTTCTGAGATTATTGTGATGATGAAATGATTGTAAAAGTTAAGTACTGCAGCTGTTTCAGAAGCTGGCCTAAAAAACTATAAATCCAAACTCATTCTAACATTAATTGCACTGAACTACGTACCAAACTAATTGAAAGCTTTTAGCTATTTTGGTTGTCCATGCACTCCTCAATTCCTTGTCCAGAGGTCCCAAATTACATATAATGAAAAAAATGAAAGCATTAAATTGTTGCTGCAAGTGCTAGGAGTGCAGTGTGCCATAACATCCACGTCATCAGCACAGGAAACAGAAAATGGTATTGTCTGGAACATTTCCATTCAGAGAATGATTTGGGTTGAGAGGGAGCTTAAAGAACATCTCCACCCCTTGCCATGGGCAGGGACACCTCCCACTGTCCCAGGGTGATCCAAGCCCTGGCCAGCCTGGCCTTGGATCCAGGGGCAGCCACAGCTGCTCTGGGCACCCCGTGCCAGGGCCTGCCCACCCTCTGAGTAAGTAAAGAATTTTCTTTCTTGGGTTTAATCTCAATCTGCCCTCTGTCTGCTTGAAGCCACCCCCTGTCACTCAACTGTAAAAGTCCCTCTCCAGCTCTCTGAAGCCCCTTTAGGTACTGGAAGATAGAATGAGGTTCATCTAAAAGACATGGGGAAGGATTAACACTTGACTTTTGCATGAAAAATTCTTCTGTCTTTAGGTGCCACAAAACAAACAAACAAAAAAGAGTTTTCTTAGTGTGTATTTGTGATTCTGGAAGATTTCTGAAAGCTGTAAATTTACAGTTAAGGATTGCAGATTTGACAGTAAAAAGCCTGAGCAAAATAACAGCAGTTCCTCACTTTTGGTGGTTATTATGAAGCCCCATGTCTTGACACAGCAAAGGGACACCCCACATTGTCACTGCAGGGGGAGGGCACTTGTCACTGGGATCAGGGACGAGGAAGGGGGACAAGGACTCCTCGTTGCCTCTCGAAGGAGGGAACTCATCAATGGCAAGGCCACCAAGCTATTTCTTTCTCGAGGCCTGTGATGATGGGAGAGAAGCTGGAGGATTTGCAGGGCAGGCAGAGACACGTCACCAGCTCTCCTTTTCCTGGGAAGGGGTGACCCCCAGGCTGCTGTGATTGAGCTGCAAAAGGCCTGGATATACCCCAAAGCTCCACCAAACCCGAGCTCATCCCAAGCTGCTCAGGCTGCAGTGTCTGCAATGCATTTTACCCACACTTGGCACCACAAGGACCCACCTGGTTTTCTTGTGGAGGTGAATTTCTTGTGCTGGGCTGCAGAACTGAGTGGCTGCAAATATTTCCCCAGCTTTAATTTTTCCATGATTATCCAAGTAGTGCTCAGCTTGAAGCTTCCATCCAGAGTCACATTTTCACCATAATGAAAAACAATCTACAGGAACTGTTTATCTTTTCTTGTTTCTGTTTCCTACATGCTGGTTTTGGAGTGTGTAACCAGCACCAGGTGGACACTGAGAAGTTTTTCTGTGACTGCAGCAAACCAGAAATATTTGCTTGTGATTTAGATATTCAAAGATAATAAAAGCAGCCCCAGCAGCTGTTAGTGAGCAGAACAGTCCCTGCTGGAGGGCTGTGCCTGCCTGGCTGTGTCAGCACAACCACAATAAATGTATTGATGATGCTTGACAGGTACCTGAAAACAAGTTTTCCTTGAAAACAGTGCTGTGTTATGTCCTTCAATTATCTCCTCCTGCTGAAACTGCTGTGAGGAAGATCTTTGCCATAGAGAGTAGAGGTGAGAAAATGAAAAAAAAACCCACTCTATAATTTTGTGTCAGTAGGCCCTAGGAAAGAAAAGGACCCAGTGTTCATGGTTCTTTGAACTTTTGGTGTCTCCTGACTGTTCCAGTCTGTAGTTACACCCTCATCCCAGTAGCACAGAAATATCTTCATAAAACATGAATTCATCTCCTGGGGGAGAAGGGAACTGAGGGAGAAGAGAGAGAAGCATCAAGAACTCTGCTAAAAGAGGGGAGGGGTGCTTTTATGATCTGTAGCCTGCAACTATCCTTTATCTCTGTTATAACTCTTCCCAGTGCTGATATGGAGCTGCTGGTCTTTGGCATGGGCTACACCATGGCATGACAGGAGCTTTGGCATGAGCTGCCCCCTCAGGGATGGATTAGGAGCAGTTGTGCTTTCCAAAGAGGATGTAACCCACTGGAACAGCTTTTGTGGAGTCAGGGAGTTACTGAGGTTGGAAAAGACCCTTAAGAACATCGAGTCCAGCTGTAAACCTGACACTGCCAAGTCCACTTGTAAACATCAAAACCAATTGAAAGCCTTGGGAAGTGGTGGGGAAAGGGTTGATTCTGCAGTTTCTGAAGGGGCTGAAGAGGTCTCTTGCTTTGGGCCCCTCCATTTACTCTAATGACAGAAATTCTCCTGCAGCTGCTCTTGACATGAGCTACCCCGAACCTGCATGGAAAAGTGTCAGCTGGAACAAGACACTGAGGAAAAGAGGTCTCAGATAAATTCAGCATGAAATATTTACCATGTGTGGCACAAGCCTTCCTCTGTGGCCTTATTTAACGCTGTTCTCACACGTAGTGCTTGGAGCAATAATCACAAAACCCTTCTGTGTTGTTCATTTTGAAAAGTGTCATGAAATTTGGGAAAAGGTGTATGAAGTCTGCTTTTGATTACAGAAGTAGCAGGATCTTTCCAGAAGTAGAAGGATCTTTCCTTCTATTATCTGGAGGAGAAAAAACCATCCCTTTCCAGTGCATTATGGCAAAATTTAAGTGGCAGCATATCTGAGGTGAAAATGTTATCAGGCTGGCACAGCCAGAGTAAATTGGAGCGATCTTAGATGACCACTTCCTATTGTTCAGCAACACCACTGTGAGCCTCACAGCTGGGCTTTTTTTTTTGCTTTGCAGGAGCCCCCCAGAGAGAGGACAATCATCTCTTGTCCAAAAGTACCACATTTTCTAACAAGAACAGGAGAATGAGAGGCACGGATCTGGAATTATGGCAGCGTGTCACAAACGAGAGCAGCCAGGACACAACCCATGCACAAATCTGCTTCCTGAGGGAAGCACAGAGGAGGTACAATCAGCATCATCCAAGACAATAAAAGCAGCATGAAAAGAATCACTGAGCAGTGTAAGAAATGTTGGTGTGTTGGAAATGTCTTTCATTCATTCTCCACGGACACTTCCTTCAACATCCATCAGCTGCTGGCAGTTTAATTTGATTTGGAGAATGTAAATGGAGAATTTGGAGCTGTAAATATTTGCATTTTAGCTATAGAGAAACAGGCCATGTGAATTGCTCTTGTGGCTTTGTAGCTGCTCCCAGTCCCATCAGGGTTCTTCTCCCAGTGAGGCTTCCAGCAGCAGACTGAGCCCTCTGGGAAGCCCTCTGACAGATTTTGGGAGCAGTTTTTGGAGTTTAAGTGACATTCTCAAGTGTTTTTGTTACTCAAGTGGGCCAGTGTAACAAGTCAGGGCCTGCAGCATTTTTCAGACTAGAAAACCCCTGCCAGTCTCTCACAGTGTGGCATCAAGCAAGCTTTAATTATCATGTGCTTGACAGTAAGAGGTAATTGATTCGTAATTTGTCTGGGGTTTGTGGTTTGATTTGGGTTTGGCTTTTAATAAAGAATTTCTCTAATTGCCATTTAATGTGCACTGTTCCATCCAATGCTTATATTTTTCTGCTTGAGTGACTCTTCCCATAATGGTGTCTGTTTAAAAGGAAGTTTTTTTTGTCAAAGCAAGATTTATGATGGGCCATAATCTTCCTCCCTCGAAAGAAAGCAATTACTCAGCCAAAATATGTACACCTTGGTGATTATGTCAATGTCACACTTCCTGCTGGGTATTAAACTGTATTATTCCTGCAGTCTGAACTGGGAATATGATTAATAACAGGTTCTGATACAGAAGATAGGAAATGAAGGCCGAGTAATAGTAATTTTTCATTTGAATCACAGCCAAATTGGCTGTTTTGCAGTACTTGTCTATGGCAATTATTTGTTGTTCTGCTTCCTAATGCTGATTTCCTTCCAGAGTTTATCAGCATGGATCTCAGGGAAACACTGGCACATTGTTTGTGCCTATAAACACTTGTGGCCAGCTGGGGAAGGCAGCCCTGCCTGAACTGCTGATTAGATCTATTCAAATCCAGGCCCTCCTGCAGGACAGGGCTTTTGTGGAGTGCCTGGTCCTGCTCCTCTCCTTCTCCTGCTCCTCTCCTGTTCCTGCTCCTCTCCTTCTCCTGCTCCTGCTCCTGCCCCTGCTCCTCTCCTTCTCCTGCTCCTCTCCTGTTCCTGCTCCTCTCCTTCTCCTGCTCCTGCTCCTGTTCCTGCTCCTCTCCTTCTCCTGCTTCTGCTCCTGTTCCTGCTCCTCTCCTGCTCCTGCTCCTTTTCCTGCTCCTCTCCTGTTCCTGCTCCTCTCCTTCTCCTGCTCCTGCTCCTGTTCCTGCTGCTCTCCTGCTCCTATTCCTGCTCCTGTTCCTGCTCCTCTCTTGCTCCTATTCCTGCTCCTCTCCTGCTCCTGCTCCTCTCCTTCTCCTGCTCCTTTTCCTGCTCCTTTTCCTGCTCCTGCTCCTGCTCTTGTTCCTGCTCCTGCTCCTCTCCTTCTCCTGCTTCTGCCCCTGTTCCTGCTCTTCTCCTCCTTCTCCTTCTCCTTCTCCTTCTCCTTCTCCTTCTCCTTCTCCTTCTCCTTCTCCTTCTCCTGTTCCTGCTCCTGCTCCTCTCCTTCTCCTTCTCCTGCTCCTCTCCTGCTCCTGCTCCTGCTCCTTCTCCTGCTCCTTGGCATGGTAGAGCAGCATCCACCTGCCCGTGGTGACCACCTGCAAACGGCCTCATTGTGGTGACCTGGGGCTAAGAGGTGCAAACCTTCTGCAGATGGAGTGAGTTCCTCGAGCCACAGCATCCTCTGGCTGCCAAAATTTGCTTTGTTTCCCTCGAGCTGCAGGTTTGGGCTCTGCTGGGGAGCAGTGCTGAGCTCCTCGAAGGGCTTCTCACTTCTTTGTTCTTCCAAAATAAGATGTTGCTGGGAAATGTTCAGGGGTGCTGACCTTCTGTGGTAGATTTGGGATCAGACTTTGGATGGGTTTGCACAAGGGGTGCTCAGCACTTCACATTTTGTGGTGCCATGGCAGGGACACCTCCCCCTGTGCCAGGCTGCTCCCAGCCCCAATGTCCAGCCTGGCCTTGGGCACTGCCAGGGATCCAGGGGCAGCCACAGCTGCTCTGGGCACCCTGTGCCAGGGCCTGGCACCCTCACAGGGAGGAATTCCTTCCCAATATCCCACCTAAGCCTCCTCTCTGTCAGCTTGAAGCCATTCCCTGTGTCCTGTCCCTCCATCCCTTGTAAATCCTCTCTCTCCATCTCTCCTGCAGCTCCTTCAGGCACTGCAAGGCCACACTGAGGTCACCCCAAAGCTTTTCTTCTCCAGGCTGAACAATCCCAGTTCTTTTAGCCTTATCCCAGTTTTCTTAGCCTCAAATTTGGCCCTGGCATGTCTTTAAATGTCTTTAAATACACAGAGAATTTAAAAGGGAGAAAAATAATAATTAAAAGAGTCTTCTTGGTTTTCTAATCTCTCCATCCAATTTCTCCAGCTGTGTTTTGTAGTTCCACAAAATAAGATAAAATTCCTGAGGTTGGATTAGGCTGATAGAGCATCTAGAAGAGAATCATTGAGATTAAACTTCCCTCCAGAAGTTTTCTTAAATGCTGTCGTTTTGAAGCTCTCTTTCTCCAGAAGCAGGCAGTGTTCATCTTCCTAAGTAAATTGTAAATTGCTTTGTGCCAGTTTGTCTTCAAGTGACCCTTGTAAATGTGTGGATCTCATTCGTTTTCCACATTTTAATTGAAACTAGCTGGGTGTAAGGCAGCAGAACTGAGGGTGCTTAAATTCTTATTAAAACAACACAAACAAAACCCACTTTCTTATGTGCAAGGAACAAATGTGACAGCAAAACCCAGTTAATTCCAGATTTTCTGTGGATAGTCAGACACTAATTCAAAGTGTGGGTTCATAAGGAAATTGAATCATGGCTTGTACATACACATGTATAAATGCATATAAAAATATATATAAATATGTATCAATACAACTATAACTCACAATGACTGGGAAGTTCTTAACAAGCTGATGGTTTTTACTGTGAACTACTAATTGCAGGGTGTGAAAATGCCCATTTTGGCTACTTACACCCCATGAATTTACAGCCAAAGTGGGTGTGATTGTCCAGCTTCCAACACACTGGACAAGGCACTGTTGGACTCACAAAGAAAACAAAATTATGTTTGAAATCTATTTATTACAACATTAATATGATCATGCTAACAATTTTTTTGGGAACAATTACAACTTTTCAATGAGAAATGGCTTTTTTTTAGACTTTTCTCCCTTACAGAAATTACTTCTTGCTTTTAACACATGCTCACTGATTATGCAGATGGCTTAATGACCTCACATTCATTCTGCTTCAATGTGGGAGCTGTAGTCTTAGTTAATTCATCTTTGCCTTTATTCAGAATATCTGATTGCTTCAAGTTCTTTGATGTGATGGTTTTGATCACGCAGGGCTTTCGCTCACCATTTACAGAGCTGTCTTAATGTACTGAGCTCTTCAGAAAAAGTGATATTAAACCTTGTACTGCATGTCCTGCTCATCCCAGCTCCCAGTAAAGCCAGGAAGGGGCAGTCCCTCAGTGATTCAATTTTCTGTATAGCAATATTTGTGCATAAACCTCAGAAGTTATTTGCCTTTTCTGATCAGCAGCTGGACAACAGATTGGTACTAATTATCACATTAAAAGGAAAGTATTACTGCAGGATAGCTGAATAATTTTTCATTAAGGAGAGCTTGCAAAGGGACAGCACTTATGAAAACAAAGCACAAAACTGTCACACAGCTCCAGCTCTCACAGGGAATTGTTCCCTGAGCTGTCTCTTGGCTGTTACAAACTGGAAAATTCTGTGCCCTGGACTAAATATCCTCCCTGCCTGCTCTTCTGGTTTCATTGTTGGACTTTGAGGAAGATGTGGGGTCCCCTATTTATTTTCTAATCTCTTCCCTTCTGGGATGAAAACTCCTCAGCAGCAGGTTTTGGGGGCTAAATAAGAACTCCTGTTCCTTTGGGAGGGGGCACCAGCAGGGAAGGAGGCAAGAGATGCTTCTGCCCATGGGATCACTTAAGGCCCAACTAGAGGAGGGCAAAGCCTTTTCTGCAGTTTCCCTAAAGCAAAGCAAACCTGAGGTGCCCTGTAGGACATCCAACACCTCTTCACATATTGCTTTTCACACAGTAATTGAGCTGGGCTGGAATATTTCTCCTACATTCGGTCCATCAGTAATTTAACAGCTCTTGGATTCTGATGAGGAGCTGCACTTGGGTCAAAAGATGATATTTAAAATCCACCCTGTCTGAGAAATAATGAGCTTTGTTTTGAGGGAGACTATTGATTTTCATTGTGCTTGTGTTATCAGGAATTTAGATACCTGTTAGGATATTTTTTGTTATTTGAACAAAAAAAAAATCATTATTGAAATTTGTTATTTGGTCTTGGGTGCTTTCAATGTCTGTATTTTAAGTTATAAAGGATTATTGGCTTATTTATAATTTAACCCTTCCAAGTACAATCTATTTTTAGCTAAGACACATTAACAATACCAAAATAGAGAGGCCAAAGCCACAGGGCAAAACTTTCAGGTATCCTTTGGAGGTTTTCCTTTTAGGAATGAGCAATGGTTGGGACTAATTCCCATCAAACCAACTGGAGGCTGGATAAAATAATATAAAGTTCTTGCTGAGAGAGCAGGGTGGAGGCAAATGTCCCCTTTTCTCATTTCTGTGTTTGCCTCTGGAAGGAGCCAGGCCTGGGAGGTGCAGCTGCTGCAGCTTCTGCTGTCAGCCAGCAAAGGAGGCATTTTAATACAGACACAAAACCCTTTACAAGGAGAAGTCACAGTGATGTGTCAGCTCCTGGGGAATCTGCAAAATAAACAACCAGAGAAGGCAGAAATCGAATCCAAACCAAGTGAGAGAAATATGGTGTGGGAGAGGAGAGCAAGGAGCTGAAACTTGGAGAACATCAGGTGTTCTTCTGCTTGGTGAATTGGTTTTTAAAATGAATGTTTGGTCACTGATGTGTGCCTTGTGTGATTCCATGTATGCCTGGTTTAATTTCAATAGGTTTTGTACCTTTTCCTACCCCCTTGTAGGAATTCTGAAAAAGAAAGAACAACAATCTTTCATCTCTCAGTAGAAGTGTACTGTCCTATGATAATGTGCTTGTTTCCAATGTCATTCTTCCAGTTTATGATTTAAAACTTAGGGTTTAGTAGTTAATTATCTTTGTAACAGAATTTATGGCATGGCTGGTTCCTATTTTAAGGAGACTTGTCTTAAGAACAAAACAATGTATGGATTTTGGGCAATAACAATGTGATAGACACATCAGATTGCACATCAGATCATCCACAACAAGGCTGAATTCCATGAATCAGGGATGGAAGCAATGTTTGCACTGTTATTACACCCACAAGTCCACTTGTACCTGTTCTCAGATGAATATAATTTCAGTTTCAGCTTCTCTTGCTTAGTGAAAAGCAAAACCCCAGTGGTTTTTGATTTAAGTGCAGGCAGCAGAAGAGAACAATTGATCATTAGTAAAAGCTTTTTACCACTGCAATGTGCAACTGTTCCTTTGTCTACAAACACACACAATTCCTAATTCAACATTCTCAGTGCACATTTTTCTGCTGCTTCTCATTTTAATCAAAGGGAGCTCCTTTGATTTCATGAAGAATCCACTGTGGGGTCATTCTGGCTGATTGCATTTACCTGAGCTGGTTTTAAATGTTTATTTCTGGGCTCCCCAAAGTGGATTTGCCAAGAGGAAGTTGCTCAGAGTTCCCCCCCCTGCATTTTTTTGGAGAATAGTAATGACACCCCAGGAGCTGGACTGGAGCCATGCAGTTGTGGGTTTATTTATGGAATGGCAGGTTTGTGCCACGTGTACAGATGGATCACTGATTGGTTTTTAGACTTCATTAAACAGGGAAACACTGTCAAAGAGTACTCAGGGAAGGGGGGGGATGATTTATCTGTTGAGTTTCATCTGCATAACAGCAGAGGAGAAGGGTGAGAGCTGAGAGAGTGCCCAAAGCTCTGGGGCATGGCTGGCAAGGGGGCACAGAGTGGCAGCCAAATAACCAAAGCAGCATCTTCCAGTCCTCTTTTGGGTGCCTGCTGTGAGGGGTGGCACAGGCAGCAGCGTGGTGTCCCCATAAGCTTCAACAAACTTGAGAGGAAAATGGATTTTAGAGACTTGTAGCTGATTCTGCTTTAAAAAATATCTGTTTTAGCACTGCTTTGGTGTTCACTGATGGGCATTCTGCTCATTTTTGCTGTTCCCTTCCCCTGGAACTGAATGTTCAGGTAACAGCATAATGCAGGAGTTGGTATTTTCCCTTGATTTGTGCTTTTAAATAGCCCCTGCTCTCGCTGTTTTGTCCTGGTACAGACAGTTGTCCTTCAGACGGAACTGGTGTTACATGAACAGAAGGTAATGCTGTGCACTTTATGATGACAGTAGCACAGTGTTTGCTTTAATTGTTGGACATCAAGTTGGAGATGCAAATGCATTAACTAATTTCTCAAAGATAAATTTACTGCCCCATCTTTGGTGCTGCCTCCTTTCTGTTTTGTTTTGCCCAAAGTTTTGGATTCCCAAGCCCACCTCAGTTCCTTTCATACAGAGAAATTTGAAAAGGAAAGATTCTATTTATTTACTGTCCCTGTACCATTTCAAAACTTGAAATTATGAGTCCTTGATTTAGGTTTAGACCTTTCCAAGTACATGCTGTACAATTTTAAGATTACTAAAGGCAAATCTCTTCACAAGTAGCACATAATTGACTGTACATGGAGGCAATAAAAGGCTACAAGCACAAGGTCTGATGTTTTGCCCAAGTGAAGAATAAGCTCAGACTCATTTTGAGAGACAAGTGTTTTGTGAAGAGGTACTTTGGTCTTAAAGGCTGAAGGTGGGAGTAACGTGTAGGCATTGTGAAATCAGACAGAACAGGGATGAATTCTATCCTAATTAGCTGCAGACTCTTGATTTCACACTTCTTGTCTCCTGATTGGCACCACAGGTTCTCCCCCTCAGACCTGGCCCTCTCCCACATCTCAGCCATCCCTACCTGCACCCAGAGCTGTTTTGCACAGCTGCTCAGGCTCTGTCTCCCACCCAGCTTTCCCTTGCTCTCTCTTTCCTTACCTGATGTTTTCTTTCAGGTGTTCACCCACGTGGGGAGGAGAATCTGCACTGCCAGAATCAGCTCGTGGGGTGTGAGGACTCCTTGCTGCAGGCAGGGCTGGGGGCTCATGGAATGGTTTGGGTTGGGAGGGACCTTAAAGCCCATCCAGTGCCACCCCTGCCATGGCAGGGACACCTCCCACTGTCCCAGGCTGCTCCCAGCCCCAATGCCCAGCCTGGCCTTGGGCACTGCCAGGGATCCAGGGGCAGCCACAGCTGCTCTGGGCACCCTGTGCCAGGGCCTGGCACCCTCACAGGGAACAATTCCTGCCCAAGATCCCATCCAACACTCCTCTATTTCAGCTTGAAGACTTGAATTGTCCCACATAGGTGGGTTTTGCCCTTGGATGGGAGGGGTGGAACTGTTGTTGTGCCCCTGCTGGCTCTCAGTGCCCAGGTCCCCTGGTGTCTCCTGTGCTGTCCCAGGGGTGTGGAACTGAGATTGGGCTGCAAAAAGCAAAGGGGTTTCCAGTGTTCCTTGTGAAGCCCCATTCCTTTGGATTCCTTCCAAATCAGTGGTTTTAGGGGCAGCCACCAAACAGCAAACCCTGGTCCCCACCTAGGCCTCAGCAGATAGAAACATCTTATTTCAGTGAAAAATAATGAAGATGTTTGTACTAATGGCCTTAATAATGACCTTGTTTGATGGCAGAATTCTGTGCCTGGACTCGGTTACTTGCCCATTAACACAAATGCTGTCAATTATAAAATATTTAGACACTTATTGATGAGAAAATTGCCTGCACAGTGCTGAATTTAATGTGAAAGAAACAAATCTGTCTGTAATTTGCAGAATATGCTGTGCTGAGTTGACTTAGCAGGATAACTCATGCTCCTGTGAATTCAAATATTTGTCTTAAATATATGAGGATTTCCTAACACATCTTTGAGCAAATGGTAATCCTACAGTGTCTGTGAACTGCTTGATTGTCTTGCAGGAAAATTGACTCAATAAATCCATATTAATGATACCTTTAGATGCAAAAGATACTATTTCAGCCTGCCATTTCTTAGACCATCTGGGGGAAACTGCACATCTCTTGTTCAGCCCAGCACTCTCCTCGAGTAAGAAACATTTCTTATTATGAGCAGATTATACTTTGGTTTACAAGTAACAGCCCTGAAAGTGGTGACATTTCCCTGCAGTGCTGATCAGGGGGGGATTCTCAGCTGGAAATGTTGCTGTGGCTCCCAGCAGGTGTGAGGGGCTGCTGCCCTGCCCCTGCCTGGGCTGGGTGTGGGTGCTGTGTGTGCACACCCAGAGGGAAGAGATGCTGGAAAGTGAGACAGGGCTGGGCCCTGGTGCTGGTTTGGGGTCTCTTGGATGAGTCACTCAGGAGTTCTGTCCCTAAGGGTGGCTGAGCACAAGTTCCAGGGCTCCTCTCTCATCAAAATGTTTAGATCTGTCCCACTGATTGCAGTGCAGTCCTGTTCTTCCCTTTCCCTTCCCTTTTCCCTTTTCCCTCTTCCCTATTCCTTTTTCCCTTTTCCCTCTTCCCTTTTCCCTTTTCCCTCTTCCTTTTTCCCTCTTCCCTCTTCCCTTTTCCCTGTTCCCTCTTCCCTTTCCCCTTTTCCCTTTTCCCTTTTCCCTTTTCCCTTTTCCCTTTTCCCTTTTCCTTTTCCCTTTTTCCTTTTCCCTCTTCCCTTTCCCTCTTCCCTTTTCCCTTTTCCCTTTTCCCATTTCCCTTTTTCCTTTTCCCTCTTCTCTTTTCCCTCTTCCCTTCTCCCCTTTCCCTCTTCCCTTTTCCCTTTTCCCTCTTCCCTTTTCCCATTTCCCTTTTCCCTTTTCCCATTTCCCTTTTTCCTTTTCCCTCTTCCCTTTTCCCTCTTCCCTTCTCCCCTTTCTCTCTTCCCTTTTCCCTTTTCCCTTTTCCCTTTTCCCTTTTCCCTTTTCCCTTTTCCCTTTTCCCTTTTCCCTTTTCCCTTTTCCCTTTTCCCTTTTCCCTTTTCCTTTCTGACCCTCCTCTTCCCACCTGGGCCTGTAGCTGGGAGTGTTCACTCACTAACTGTTCTTGTGGGGCTCAGTCCCATGGACATTCCCATGGACATTCCCATGGACATTCCCATGGACATTCCCTCTTTCCCTTCCCACCAGGGCCAGGCTTGTTGAGATCCCACAGTTCTGGCTCTGTGCACCACAGAATTCCAAACCTGGCCTTAGAGCTGAGACTGGCCCTGGGGCTGAACAAACCCATCCCCACCTCCAGGATAACCTGTGGGGAGCCCGGTGCCAGTAGGGTGGGTTGAGAAATCTTTGAGGGATTTTATGGATTCTCTTTCAGTTTTATTTGCACATAGGACTGAAAATTTGGCTTTTCCCCTGCTTTTTGGGGAGCAGAGTGAGGAGTTCCAGGCCAGGAACAACCTGGGATAGTGGAAGGTGTCCCTGCCCATGGCAGGGGTAGAATGAGGAGATGTTTAAGGTCCTTTCCAACCCAAACCATCCCACAATTCTCTGAATTGAGGGGCTTTTGCCCAGTGTTAGACTCCATTTCCAGTTTTGTGAGGCAGCCCCCAGACTGGATGTGCTGCTCTGACAGAAGCAAACGAGATTCTCAGAGATCTCTTCAGATTTTATTCAGCAGAGTATGTTTTGCTTAAAGGCAAAGCACAGCATG
Source organism: Lanius collurio (assembly GCA_020086605.1). Classification (NCBI taxonomy): domain Eukaryota; kingdom Metazoa; phylum Chordata; class Aves; order Passeriformes; family Laniidae; genus Lanius; species Lanius collurio. The sequence goes on from JACBWW010001046.1 coordinate 14,879, forward strand.
GATCAGTCCTGTTGCTTTTAAAAGAGAAAAAAGTGGGACATCAGAGAAATAAGTAGGACATGAGGTGCAACAAGAGCTAAATCCACAGCAACCTGAGGCAGAACATCATGGCAAACCATGCTCCAGGGTGTAAAACACAGAGCACTGAAAGCAGGCAGAGATTTTTTACAACAGGTACACACAGGCTTTGCACACCACCCAAGTTATGTGGTTCCCAGTGCTGATTTCATCTCCGTGTGCCACATCAGATGCTGCAAAGTGGGACAGGCTGGGCTGACAGAGCACATCTTGGGACTGCTGAGCTGGGGTTATCACACAGATAAGGCTGAAAGCATTTGGCTTTGCCAGCTGGGGGGATTTTCTTTGGTCTCTTCCTGAAATGGGGAGAATTTTCATTTGTGCCTGTTCTGCTCCACAGTGATCTTGGTTTTGCTTTTTTTAAAATTTAGCCTTTTTAAAATTAAGGGTTATAGGATGAGATAAATGTTGGAACAGAGTGTTGGAAAGGGGGAAGCCTGGAGGATGTGATTATGGGAGGAAGTGAGAACTCAGGGAGTTTAGGGTGTGATCAGAGGGCAGGAGGAATAGGGAATGTGAGGTTGGTTGTGCTGATGGGCAGAGCGTGGCTGGAGCACGGGCAGAGGTGGTTCCTGGCCCCAGGAAAACCATCCAGCCCATAGGATTGGGAAATGGGGCTGTTCCCTGTGAGATGCTGAGGGTCAAACAGAGGCCAGGAGGTGCAAAGTGTGAGGTGTGACCCCCCCAGGGGCAGCAGGGCTGGGTCTGGGGGCACTGAAACCCCAGCACCAGCGTGGGGCAGAGCTGGGGGCACCGGAGCTGGGGCAGCTCTGGGCTGCAGGAACAGCTTCTCACCTGGCACAGGGAAACCCCAGAAATAACTCACATATTAATATCAATATCACCAACAATAATAACATCAACCCAGCAACTCCAGAATAAGAAGGTGGGGGGAACAAAAGAGTTTTAAGTCAAGTGAGATCTTTTAGATGTTTGAAAGAATCAGGTAACTCTGAGGGTTTGGGGATACCTGCCCTCCTAAAAGCAGGTACCAGAAAGGTGTCAGCAGCCTCTAGGATGGCTCAGAGTGTTCCCAGCCTGGCACTGTGGGTGCCACTGCCCGTGCTTGTGTTGAGAACAAGCTGCAGCAGCCTTTGCTCAGGGACAATGTGCCATTTGAAGGCCACCCACAGGGTTTATTCTTGCAGAAAGCAGAGGCAAAGACTAAACTATTGTAGCTTCAGGTGCTTCTTTGCATGCCAGGGACACAGACAGAGGGTTGGGATGGCAGAAAGGATGGCAAAGAGCCCTGGTGTTCTCCTGGTCCCGGGGCAGGAGGAGCCAGCCCCAGAGTGCAGGGTAAAGCTGAAGTAAGGACACTGCCCCAGGACATTATTTCTCCATGCACAAAGTCCTCTCTGCCACACATCTGATTTCTTCCAGGTGCTGAACTTACAGGTGGATGTTTCTAATGGCTCCCTGCAGCTTTTACACAAAGCTACATTCAAGGGATTTTGCATTTTGGCTCTTTCTGATGTTCAGATCCCTGGGTTTCATTAGTGGGGGTTTATCAAAAGAAGGCTTCTGTGACTTTTTACAAACACAGCAAATACTGCACTGATCAGTGCCTTCCAGCTTCAAAAAAATAATTTAAAAGTCAAGGATATAATACTCTTCTATCACAACAAATAATGTAAAAGTCTTCACATGAGTCAATCCTATCAGGCAGCTGTGGAAGTCACACTGTCACTGATCCTGCAGTGATAACTGATTTCAGTGCAAGAGAAATGTTTGCTTTCACCCTTTGAAAATTGTACTCAGGCTGCTTTATGGCAAGGAGTAAAAATGTCAAACTACTCTTTCATTAAAAGGTGGAGGTGTGGGTGTAGAACAATGCTGTTACCTGTTGGTGTTTTGAAAAATAGC
>JACBWW010001047.1:0-16806 GCA_020086605.1 Lanius collurio
CTGACATTTCCATCTGCTCCTGTGCCCTGGGTTTAGATGTTTGGCCAATGTTACCTTCTGGATGTAAAGTAATCAGAATTTTCTCCAGACCTAGCAAGGGATTACTGCACAGCCAGAGCCAGGACAGCATTCTTGTGGAATGATGAAAATATTTGCATTTTTACAGCCTTTTGAAGAATTTCACAGATAAAAAAGGATTTACTGGGACACATCCCTGGAAGGGGCTATGGCCACAACAAAGAGATATCTACAACTCCATGCACATTTAGGCTTTGGGGAGAAACACACAGGAATGGCATGGCAGGCTGGACAGCAAAGGGAAAAATTTATATGTGTTCTGGGAAATGTCTCATCCAGGGATCTTAGACAGCTTGGCAGCTCTAGATTTTGGAAACATTCCTGTGATGGAAAGACAGATTAGGATACCTGTTTTGGACCAGATGTTATGTGGTAGAACACAACAGAAAAAAATGTGCCTCTAGTCCTGTGCTGAGCTTTATCATCTGTGTCAATTTTATCTGGGATGTGTGAACCAGCTGGAAACCAAAGTCCCATGAAAACTGATCATTTTTTGAGCATGTGACCCCTATAGCAGAATGACAGAGGTTTACTTTAAAATAAGAGGATAAATAACAGGCAGAAAGATGATTGAACTCACTACCAAATCTCATGAGGTTCTCAAGCCCCCAGCACTCCCAGCACACGAACAGCTTTACCACAGGGACTCAAGCAGAACATACAACACCCATCCTGCCCAAAAACCTGGATGTTGTGCAAATAAGGAATAGAGACAACTTATTTCTAAAGAGCAGACTACAATAAAGTGGCTCCTTAAGATTGAGAAGGAATGTGGTTATCAAAGAATCACAGATAAGATTGTATAAATATACCAAAGGAAAGAAAACAAAAGGTAGGTAGGATATTATTAGCAAACAGGGATGTAGTGGTGGAGAATGTACTGAAGTAGGTGCTTTCTAAGGATCAGAATACTCATCCAAATGCCTTCCAGTTGGAGAAATAAGTAGTTACTGTAAAAGCAGCTGTGTAATTTGGCATAGTTTCCTGAAAAAAGGAGTGTAACAAGCTGGAAGACCTTTTGTAGGCTTGTGCTTCCAGGCAGGTAAGAGACTAAACTCTTTTAGCAGATTACTGGCATCTTCTTGCCTTGGAGGCAAGGATTTCATGTTTCCTCACCCTATGTGCTCATTTTCCTACAGGCATTTAGGGTGAGGAAAGGGAGACCTGCACTTTCTGCCTGTAGAAACAATGTGAGATGATGTGAAGGAGAATGGGAGTAATAAAATGTATTTTATGGTCCTGGGAGTATGAATAAGGCAGAGATCACAACCTGCTCCTTGGGAATCAGTGCCACTGAAAGATTTGCCAGTGTGTATAAAGTGAATAAGGATCACTTTTAACCCTTTCAAGAGCTTATCCTCAAAACCTCCTTGCGAAATAGAATTAATCAACCAATTATGGAAATCAGGGAAGAGCACACAAATTAACATCCACTGCCTGCAACCATCACTTTTTCTATTATTGGATCCTTCTTTCTGCCCCTGTCCCGAGGTGAAATGCAGAGTCAGGGAGCTGCACACACCCACTGTCAGCCTTATCTCTTCATCCTGGTTGGCCAAGCCATCGTAGTAATAGAGATCAAACCTCCGTCCCATTTTCCAGTCACTGAGCAAGTCCTTTTCCAAACAAAACAGCACACTGAAGTGGCTCTCACTGCAAACCAGCCAAATTGGGTACTTGGGGGTCTTCAAGTAACAACCAACCTGGAAGAAAAATAGAAAATATTGGAGGATCACAGGGGTTGGAGGGAAAAAAATTCATTGTGGAAAACATAGAATTTATAAGATCATTTGTTTATTGTAATCTAAAGACACTAATGAAGGCTCATTATAGATTGTTGATGAAGTAGACCAGGATAGCTCTGGTTAATCAGGAAGCATATAAAGCAAATATTAGGCCTTGAGTTAGGGCAGGTAATGAAATGCAGCTGTCGTGCCCTTACAGCTAAAAGATCAGATCCCAGATGAGCTGAACCAAAAGGAAGCCTGTCCTGTGCAATAGCTGTAAAACCACAGTGAGTTAGGTCAGGAATAGGACACTGGATTAATGGGAGGCTGTGCTGTCATTCACCAATAACTGGAAACCAGGGAAGAGCCTTACAGGATCTCAGGTGCCATGAGACATCCCTGCCTGGGCAACTCAAATGAGCCCAAAATCCCTTATTGGATAAAAAATATAACACATTCCCATCACTTTATCACCTTCTAGTTCACAGTCCAAACATGTATTTTCAGCCACAGAAGAATGCAATACAGAATTTGTTTTGCTTTGTTATTCTTAAAAATGAAATATGCTCAGGTGAAAAAAAAAAAAGACTTTAACAAAAGCCTTTTCTAAACCTTTGTCCTTCTTTTGAAAGTGTATCTATAAATAACCAGAATATTCTGTAAGAAAGTGCACAAAAACAACTTTCATATTCATTCGTAGATGTTTTAAACTAGAATACTCAAGAAATTTAATCTATAAGGCATGAAGGAAGGAGGGGGGGGTGCAACAGCACTGCAGCTGGGTTTCTTACACAGAAACTGAAATCTGAAATTAAACATTTTGCTTTCAGTCATTTTACTCTCAGGACTTTTTCACTGAAAAATCCTTAGTGGAAACTGAGTGAGTTTTAACAGAAAAATTCTTACACAAGATTTCTAGACACAGATTTGTGCATGCAGCTCTCAGTTCCTCACCCTGGGCACAGCGGCAAATGGCAAATGCCAAAAGGAAGAAGCTAACATTAATTCTGTTGCAATCAAAACTCTAACCAGCACCCTAAGTGATAAGGAGTCTGTGTTTTCATCTTGATGTTTAGAATTTATATCTGAAGTGTTACAAGTGCAAATTCAGCTGCCTTCCCCAATGAGAATTTCTTCTGATGTTAGATAACAAGTCTCCAGCTAATTAAGTAACTGTTCCCTGACTCATTACTTTGCTAATATCTATTTAAAACAGCCTTTTATACAACAGTTTTGCTTTTTAAGTAAATTCTTGGCTTGGAAGTAAAGAATTTTTTTACAAGCTTCCAATAATACTCCTAAGAGGAGTTATCAAAAAAGAAAATACGCAGTTTCAACAAAAGATGGCAAATTAGAGGGACACAGATGAAAAGATTCAGTCTCACAAACATGCATATTTTAATATGCAGATAAGTCAAAGCCAAAAAGAACAGACAGTCTCCTCCTAAAAATGTATTCTTCCTACATTTGTCTGCAAAAGCAACTTCCCAGCTTCATCAAACAACATTTGACAAAGATTAGAGAGATACAGAACTTTCAAAGCCATGTCCACTCCAGCTCTCACTCACATGAACCATCCCCCTGAAGCCAGGACAAACTGTTCAGATGATTGAGGGCTGTAGGAACATTCTCCAAAAATGTGTAGTTTTCAATTACAATCTTTGCAGAAAGCAGCGAGGGCATGAACTCTGAGACAACAAGGAGAGTCTAAAAATATTGTAGCTCAAATCCTCCTCTCCCTAAGAAGGGAGAAGTCTTTGTTTTGGTTACATCAATTTAACCAGCTGAGGATTAGCTGCTGCCTTTCACATCAAGAGGTAAAATGTATTTTATAGAAAATATAACATGGAACTGTGCTGCTGACAAAGGAAGGACCATCCTCACTGTGAGGATTCCTTTGGCTGCTTCTTCAAGCATCAGCTGTGGAGTCACTGAGTCATTTAGGCTGGAAAAGACTTCCAGGACCATCGAGTCTGACCAAACACCACCTTGACAACCAGACCAGAGCACTGAGTGCCACATCCAGTGGTTTCTTGAATACTCCCAGGAATGGGGACTCCACCCTCTCCCTGGGCAGTCCACTCCAACATCTGACCACCCTTTCAGTGAAGAAGTTCTTGCTGATGTCCAACCTGAACCTCCCCTGGTGCAGCTTGAGGCTGTTTCCTCTTGTCCTGTCACTTGTTGCCAGGGAGAAGAGACCGACCTGGAGGCTACACCCTCCTGTCAGGGAGTTCTGGAGAGCAGTAAGGTCATCCCTGAGCCTCCTTTTCTCCAGGCTAAACACCCCCAGATCCCTCAGCAGCTCCTCACAGGACTCCCTCTCCAGACTCTCCCCCACAAACAGAATTATGCCCTATTTTACTGCTGAGGCTTGAGTGCTTCCTCAGCTGCCTGCCCAGCCTGGTTGGTGGTAGTGATCCTGGAATAAAACCTGGAATAGAACCTGGAAGCAGGCCAAGGAAGAACAGGCAGGAACACCCAGTGTTCTGACTCCTCAGCAAAGCCCTCCAACTCAGCAGTGTCTGTGCCATCCAACAAGAGCCTGGCAGAGACTGGGGCTGGCAGAGACCCCTTCTTTGCAGTGTGTTCCCTACAACTGTAAGGCTGAATTCCAAAGGCAAATCAGGGATATGTGACTTGCATCCTTTTTGTGAAATATTATTTTTGACAAGGGCTCAATGGCTGTATTTTTATCACTATTCAGGTACTGGTTTTCAAGCAGGCTCATTAATCACCTTCAGGTGAAAGGAGAGTAAGGGGGGAATGAATGAGGTGTCCTTTTTTGCTGCCTGTTTCCAATTCCTATGGACTCTTCCCTAACCCTGATCCTCTCCCTTACAAAGCCCTCAAGAATGCTCATAAATTTCAGAGACATCGTTCTGATCTTTGGGAAACATCAAGTCTTCAAAAGCAAGCCCCTTCAAAGGGCTCATTCCCCATCTGACATCTGACTTCAGTGTGTATTCACATGATGGTGAAACTCAACCTACAGACAAATATTTATTGCTGGAGAATTATTCCAACAGATCTGCCAGAGTGAGTGGATGGTACCTCAGCATCTGTCTTTAACTTGTCCCTTGAACAAGGCCATCTTTTGTCATGTGCATTCCAAAAGAAACAAGAAAATGTGGAATCAAAACCAAGCAGGATAACTGGATATGGCCAATCTGATGGCATCTTTCTCCAGGAGTTCTATCACTTCATATCATTGCACCTCCTTGCCTGTGGGACTTTACTATTCATTTCTGAGTTATAATCAATCCTTCCTTGCTTTATGTTTCTTTCCTTGAATACAGCTGCTAGAGATGTTTATTTGAGAAGTAATCACAGTGTGTAATGGTTCCACAAAGGGCTGCATTCTGTCAAACTGAGGAAATTCTGCTAGTAGTGATTCCAGTAGGATTGACAGACAAAAGGATAATTACACAAAGCTTTCAGAGTTAGGGGCAGCAGCTTATTGTTTGTCCTGTCTGTGTTTTATTCCTCACAGCTGCAATGATCTTTACTGAATGAATATTAAACAATGTTCCAGGGGTGTTAAGAGTGAAGTGTCATTGGTGTAAGAACAGATACCTCTTCAACAGCCCTTGGGGGAGCAGGAATCCCACTGACCCAGGTCATCCACTCCACCAGCCCCACTGAAACACCAGCTCAGCCCCATCACTACTGTACTTGCAGATAATCAGGGGATAGTGTGAAGGTAAAGTTATTGCCATTGCTGAGTACTTGATCTCAATCAGATTGAGAAAGATAAAATTAATGCTTATGAGATCTGCCATTCAGAGTATGCACTATGCCAGGTGAGACAGAAAATGAGGAGGTTTTAGCCATATATTTATAAAATAATAGCAAACACCACTGCTACACCAGACCCTTAGGTAATTTCTCTGCAGCTTTGGATCCTTTTTTTTTTTTTTTTTTTTAATAGAAAAGGAAATCTTTACGATAATGAATTGTGGGGGGTGGCAGGGAAAGGACATGACTGAAGAAGAATAGAAAGAGATGTGTTAAATCCTAGGATTCCCAGAGAAAAGAAGAGACTCCTGGAAAGCACTGGCTTCTGGTTAAAGATCCCTTATGCTGCTATGGTATAAAAAGCAGCAGATGCAGCATGGAAAACAGACCTCAGGATACCAGGCAGCTTCCAGAGCTTTTCTTTATCCCTGTTCCACTTTGCTGCTCCTCTGGAATGTCCCATCAAGTGAAGAAATTTTGAGGGAGATTCAGACCATCACTCAGATTTCAGCATTTTGCCATTTCCTCAAAGTTTATAGCCAGCTTCAGGGAATTGTATAACTACCATGATGAGGACAGGGCAGGATTCAGCCTACTGAACTCTTCTGTATTTATTTCTAGACTCTCTAATGCAAGCTGGCCTTTAGTCTTGGGCTTTAAAATCAAATAAAGAAGAGATGGGTATTGTCAGAAATTTAGACTCCTCCTGTTCACCAGTGATGCAGGGAGCTGGCTGGACTCTTACCTGAAGCCTAAAAAGCACCTAAAGTGAGATGGGATAAATCCAGATCCAAATGCAGGTGTTTATAACCCAGAGAGACATGTGGACAAGTATCTCACTTATCATCTTCTGCTTTATCTGTCTGCAAAGCACATAGAGCTCTTCCAAACGTGGGCTTTGTTATTCCTATTGTCTTAAACAAAACCTCTGCCATTCTGTTTCATTTGGAAGGATGCTGACAGGGAAGCAATGCCAATACCCCAGCAACAGTGAGTGGCCCCTGGAAAAAATAACTGGCCATAACTCAGAGGACAACAGGACTTCATTAAAGAAAATTTCAGTTCCAGGCTAGAAAGGGAGATGTAAAAACAAGGAATGAAGAACAGACTTTCTCAAAGGCCAACGCTTTGTCAGCCTTGTTTCAGTCACATTTGAATGTACTCCATGTTTTTGCCTGCAGTGATGCTCACAAGTCTTACATAAATAGCAGCTTCCTTTGCTGCATCTACAGGGCACAATATTTACCCCTATTCCCAAAAAATAAATGGAAAATTGAAGCCAACCATCAGTTTCCAGCTTGCACTTGGGTGTTTTCATGGCTGGTTTCTCAAATGAGATGGTCAAATCCTTCTTTCTCAGCTTTGCCCTCCACAACCCCACCAATGGCCTGGCTTGAATCCAGCCCATCTGATGGGGAAAAGAGATTGTTTGGGAGACACATTTCCTGGGAAGAAGGTTACAGGAGGGACATTCCACAGGGCAAAAAAAACCCCAGGTGAGGTGCCAGGAGATAGAGCATGTGTGCTGAATTTCATAATTCAAGCAGGCCTTGTCATGGCACAGAGTGGTTCCTTCAAAAGGACCAAAGATAATATTTCCCATCTGTGGAATTTTAATGAAAAAAATCTGTTTGTTTCTGTTACTTTGCTCTTTCTTTTTGAAAAGAAATGGGGAAAATGTGTGTAGCTTCTTTGTCAATGCCCTCTCTGTTTTCAGAGAAGCAAAAACTAAAAAGCACCAGGCCCTTGAAGTGCTGGGCAGGGAATGGGACACTATCAGGAATCAGAGTGGGGTGAATTTGGGAGGTCAGACAACAGGAGGTTTAACTTCTAGGACAGCTTAAAGCAGGAGAAAATTGGTGAAAGCAAAGACAAATCAGAGAGAAGGTTCAAAAGAGACAAATAACCTTGAATATTTCCATTATTTCACATACAACAACACACACCTAAAGTGGTTTCAAAAAACATTTCTGCAGGATGGTGAAATTCATCAGCCAGCACCACACTGCCTTTAAAAGGAAAGATTCAGACCTGTACCCATCCAAGTTCAGCCTGGAGCTTACAGGGTCATTTACTGGGATAAAAACTTTGACTTTTATTCACCTGTTACCCCTCTCTGTAAAGTGGAAATGCCCCTCTTGCAAAGCACAGATCTGCTAACAGGAAATGGCATATAAAAGCTATACATTACTGTTATTACTATCATTATTCATGTTAATTACCACCGTGGTGTTTATTAATTGGTTATTAATATTATTAAATAATTAGCAAGTTATTAATTATAATAATGATAATAACAGTATCTGTTAAATTTATTACCTGAGAATGCAGATCATTTTCCCCTTTTCACTGTTATTAAACGACCTGGCATAAATATGAGGAGCCTCTGTTTCCATTCCTTTCTACTTTTAATGTCACAAGACATTTTGAAAGAAAGAATTTCATCATTCTAAGTCTTTTCACCTGCAATTTTAATGTGGCATTTAGGTCAAAGGCCCTGACCCAAATGCAGGGATTTTCTCACCCAGGAGTGGTAAAATTGGTCCTGCCCACTCCTGTGCCTCATCCCCTTCTCTGAGGTCTTGTCCCTGCTGAGAAACCACTCAGCTTCCCCAAGACTGAACTGCTGCATCCTGCAGGTCAGCAGACAGAGGAAACCCCCACCAATTTCATGTGGAAATGTTTCTATTCCTTAAAGTGCTCTAAATAAATCCCAGGAAACCTAAAATCTAGATTTGGACTTCTAAATTAAATGTGTAAAATCACATGGAATTGATATGGCTTAAATGTGGGCTTAGCACAAAGAAAAGAAACCCAAAGATGTGTAACTTGCCAACTGAAAAGTAGCAGAATTGGACTTTTAGCTTTTCTTTCCCATTAAAATAAGGACTCTCACTGTGAAACTAAACATTTGCACATGAAACAGATGGAATGGATCCATCTGTCATTGCAAAACAATTTGCAGCAAGTAATTACACTGCAAAAACTCCACAGAGTTTGGTGATATGTCAGGACTGCGAGTGATGGTTAAACATTAACAACTCCAGACAAATTACTTGGGGCACACGTTTTTCTCATCAGCAAAGACAACACACGATCCACTGGAAGAGATGAATGGATGGGGAACAGAGGGATTCTCCAGGCAGCTGCTGGAGCAGAAGGGATGGATCATTTTGTTTTGATTTGCCACTGCTGGAGTTTGACAGGAGGATTAATTCCCGTGCCCTCACAATATCTGCAGCTCAGCAGCCACGCCAAGGGAACTGTGGATCACACACAAAATGCTCCACCTATCAGAAAAATGAGATAAAATGGTAGAGAAGTCTTCCTCCATGTGCATTTGGTGCCTCTAGCCTGGAATCTTGAATAGCCCATCCCAAATGTGTTGGTCAGCTGGAACAAGTCTAGAGTAGGGCAAGAAAAACAAGCTTTGCACAGGATGTGCTGATGAAAAAGGGAGGAACTGTTACATCAGCTGCAAAAGCCCAGCGGATGGAGATGAATTGTTCAGGGGGCAGGTTGGATTAGGAGTAAAATTATAATCAGAGGAAACTAAGTAAATGAAGAGTCTGATTTATTAATAGTATTTTCAAACACAGGCTGTGTAGTAGATATTAAAATCTCCACATTCACGAGGACCTGAAAACTTTTATTTGCATTTATTCATGCTTTAGGGTAGAGATGGATGAGTAGAAGTGTAAGCTCATAGTTATATGCACTAAAATCAGTGAGAAAATGGCCATCTGAGCAAAAAGGCACTTCATGGATACAGATTTTTAAAAGAAACCCTGCTATATAACAGGACACAAAAATATCCTGAGTTTTCCCCTGAGAGACTGGCTGGATATGACCTAAAGGGAGTTTTCTGACTCCAGTCTCTATGATTCACCATATAGCACGCTCAGGATTTTCTTACTGCTGGAAACAAAAAATAAACCCAACCAAAAATGACAGTCCTTTTCCATGGCTGGTTTCAGTTACCAGCCTCAGAGCCACACTGTAATTGGACACTGAGAGGAATAAAAGAGTCTCTTTGAAAGACAAATTCTATTCTCAGTTCCACTGCTGCAAACTGCCACTGACACTTCTTTTTCCTAAACTACTCTAAATTTTGTAGCAGGAAGCAGAATCTGGCCCCTCATGATGAAGCCACAGTGGAGACTCCCAGATTTGGGGCCAAAATCCACCAGAATCTGACTTTTGTCCCAGTCCTAAGCAGACATTGCCTCTGAACTGAAATGCAGAGAACAGCCAGATGTTCTCAATAAAAACCAGGACAATTTGCAGCAGATGCCCAACTAGTGTAGACTCTTTAAAAAAAAGGAAACTACATCTGCTGGAGTTTCTGTAACTGATTAAAGTGGCTTGGAAAAACAGATCCCAGCTCATGAGTCCAGCCCCCATGCAAGAGCACAGCAGCAGAAACAGATCCCTGCAGAAAATAAAAAGGTTCCGGGGGACAGGGCGGTTCGGGTGCTCTCTACAGTTCAAGGCAGCTCCTGAAACGTGCAGTTTGTTTGCAAGGGTCGTGGGTGCAGGAGCTCTGCTTGAGCTGCCACAGCTTAGAGCATGGCCCAGAGAGAGCGAGAGAGAGAGCAGGAGATAGAGAGGTATAGAGAGAGATTGAGAGACGAAGAGAGCTAAAAGTCTGGTTCCATGATATCTCTTCTTATACTGAATATGGTAATGGTACAACATCCAATCAATAGAAGACAGAAATCCTTATAGAATTTACATACAACCTATCACAACTACTACATTACCATACTGTGTTACATTTTAACTCCTAAAAACTACTTTCTAAAACTACTTTTGTCTTCCCTGCCACACTGGCAGGGTTTCTCTGACCCTTGGACTTCTCTGTTTGCTGAAGCATCCTCTTCTTTGCTAAAGACATTGTTCAATCCAGAGGGATTCTCCTTCAGCTGGCTGGCCCATTGTTTTTTGGTTGTACAGTAACTAACAGCTCGGTATCTTATATCTCAAAGCCAGCTTTCATTTCTATTTTGCTTACAGGTTTCATATTTTCAGAATCTTTTGCCAAGCACTCATATTTATAAGGTTTCCCTATTTCATCCTCCCCAACAGAACCCATCTACCACATAATTTGCAGAATAAGTGGAAAATGGTGTCTGATTCTCTGGGTAACTTATTTTATTTTTAGATGGCAGGTGGGTAAGAAATAGCTCTTACCTGCCCTGACCTCATTTACCATTTTGCTACTCCTGAGTCATTTTCCTTACTAGAGAATGGAAAAAATTCTGGAGTGGTGCATAACCATTTTTTGAGGGTTTAAATATTACACTGTTTATAGAAAAGAAAAAGAAGCGTGAACTAGACACAAAATCTTATTTATTTATAGTCCGTGCTATTCTGAATTAATCTGATTTGGGTACACTGATAAACTGTCTTGACTGAATTCAAGCCTTTTGTAATCTGGTGAATAATGTAAATGATTGTGTTAATTAAAAATAACAAAAATTATAATTTCCCAGTAGCAGAAGAATGTAGCTGACTTCAACCTTATGGGAAGGAGTTAAAATCAAGCTTTGTTTTCAGTCTCACATTTACATCAGATCAGTACAAACAAATCCTTTGGTAATCACTTCCAAACTGTTACAGAGGTGATGGTGTTGCAAATGCAGGTGGGACTGCTACAAGTATCTAATCTCTTATCTCATAAAAGCAAGAGAATTTCAAATAACATTCTTGCATCAAATTCAAAATTGGCTGTTTATAACAGAACATGTCTTTAGGAAAGATGTCCATCCTGACATCCTCCATCTCCTCTTGATGGAGAACTAGTAAAATCCTCACACAAGTTTTTCCTGAGGAAAATTAATAGCTGTCACTCCTTTGAAAGTTTTAATCTATCTTTTCATTTTCATAATGACTACAACTGAAATATAACTACCAAAAGCAATTAAAGGGAACAAACTCATTGCATTAACAGCTATTTGAGTTGTCTGTAATTTTTCTTACTAGTAACAGAACCACCACAGCACAGAAGAGATCAACTGAACCAAGCCAGTAATTTCTTTGCTGCTTTACTCACGCCAAGCTGAACTTCAAAGTAATTGTTTTCTTTCCAACTAAACCAGGGGAGTGGAAAACATACCTGACAGACATCATAGTGCTCAAAGAGGGACAGCAAACCAATATCACTGCGACTCGTGACACCTTTCAGAATGGTGATGTTGCCATTCCCAGAGTCCAGCTCTATCACGTTGTTGAAAACATTGGACACAGCTTTGCCAGTCAAAAGCAAGTTCACCAATTCCTGTTTGGGACATGTTAAAAAAAACCAAACAAAAAGCAAAACAAACACCAAACAGTAGTTGAACATCAGCACAAGACTGATTCAGGATTGATACACATCTACATGACCCCTAATTTATGTGGTTGCTTTAGGTTTATGGTTGGGATTAGGACTGATTATAAAAAAATTCCAGACATTTTGGTTGAAGTCTCCCAAAGTAAAATGAGGAAATTACAAAATCAGGAAATATTCTGAGTTGGAAGGGCCCAGCAGGGATCATCCAGTCCCACTCCTGGCCCTACAAAGAACACCCCAACAATCCCACCCTGTCCCTCAAAGTGTTGGAGCTCTGGTAGCCTTGGGGCCATGCCCATTCCCTGAGGAGCCTGGGCAGTGCCTCAGCACCCTCTGGGGAACAAAAACCTTTGCCACCTGTGTGCTGGACTTTTTGTCCAGAAGAATGCTGTGAGAGACAGTACTGAGAGCTTTGCTGAAGTCCAAATATTAGAGGAGTTCTCAATTTTCATCCTTCTTGAGGGAAACTGCTGATAATCAATTTGCTCTCACATCCAGCTCTCAAATATCTCATGTAAGTGTTGGTTTTTTGTGTTTTTTTTTTTTTTTAATGAAAACATTTTGGTTTCCCTTCTTCTCTACAATGAAAAGTATGGTATGAATGATAGAAACTCAAGCTCTGTACAGTACTGTCTGACATTTCTGTATGTGCTTAGTGATGTATTTTGTATGTTGGACATGATCAGTTAAATTACTATTATTTCTGAAAGAACTAAAGTCTCATTCAGTAAGACATTTACCCATATGGATCCAGACCACAAAGATACTGATATTTCTTAGAGATGATTGTTGATTATTTCTTTCTCAGAGATGATTGTTGATTATTTCCTCTCCAAATGAAGCAGGGTGTGTCAGAGGCTACACACACGTGACAGGGGGGCATGTGCACATGTGAGCATGCCTGAAGCTCAAGAACAGAGATATGGGCTATTTTTCTTAGCTAACATCCCACCAGGCCCAGCTGGGGTGCAACAGCATGAAATCAGAGCTAAGAGCAGGCTGTGCTGCAGCAGTGAACAGCTCACTATTAATAAATAACATATGGTTAGAAACAGGAGGGGAAATAACAAAGAGAAAAAATACTGCAAATTACCATGCCCAAAGACATGAATAACCCTGGTACGGCCAGTTTGGAATTGGGTTTTAAAAATACTGCACACAATTATAGCTCTGCATTTCTCCTGAAAAATTCCCCAGAGTTTATAGGTTCTTACTGATGGTTTTAGTATTCCTAATCCACCAGGGATGTTCCACCACCTTCTTGAGGAACCATTGTGTGGTCACAGTACAAAAGTCCTCTAGCAACAAGAGAAGAACATGAAGCTTGTCTTTGGCAGCCAGAAGGGCAATAGATAGAATCACAGAATCACTGAGGAGCTGTAGGATCAGGCATGGAACCTCAGGCACCTTTCTGAAAGGGCAGGGAGGGAACACAGCAATATCTCAGCACTAAAATCAACCAAGGAGTCCAAAAGAGGCAGATGAGAGGAGTGTGAGGACATGGACACACAGGTGGAGGCATGTGCAGGCCAGAAAACCAGCCTGAAAAGCAGAACCCCAGAAAACAAAGATAACAATGTGCCAAAGCATGAGGAAACAGAATAAAGGATAGAGGAGCTTGATGTTATGGGGATAAAGGAAAACACAAAAGGAAATTGGTGGAGATTTTAGAGCAGCCTTCCCATACCTAAAGGGGCTCCAAAAGGAGAGGGACTTTTCACAAGGTGGAGTGACAGGACAAGGGGGAATGGCCTTCAGCTGAAGGAGTGTAGGTTTAGACGGGATATTAGGAAGAAATTCTTTCCTGTGAGGGTGGTGAGGCCCTGGCACAGGTTACCCTGAGAGGATGTGGACTCCCTACCCCTGGAGATGTTCAAGAACAAGCTGGATGGGGCTTGGAGCAACCTGAACAAGGGGAAGGTTGGAAGGGTTGGAACAAGATGAACTTTAAGGTCCCCTTCAACCCAAACCATTCTGTGATTCCTTGACTCTGGGACTTAAAAATAAGAAATGCCATCTCATCCCTGATGTCAGTTCACAGAAGAGGCACAGGACATCCCCAAAACTGTACCTTTGACTCACCTGAGTGCAGTAGCCATGGCTGCCAATCAGGCGGTTCGTGAGCACATCGAAGTCATTGCGCACCCTGAAGAGGAAAATACAATTATATTTAAATGCAACTAAATTTAAATGCAATTGCTTCTTTTCATTAGGCATAACATCTCTAAATCTCACAGAAAAACAAAACCAAACTGTTTCCCAACCATAAATACAGTTCTGTATTTTCTGAGTCCTTTCAAAGTGATTTTTTACATGGCAAAAAAAAAAATTAATATATCCTCTAAACCTGTGGGAAGCAAAAGTTTTGTAGAGCTAGGCTTGAACGAGAGGAGGAAAGAAGTCACTGTCATCACTAGGTAGAATTTTAGAAGTTAGAATTACTGCACTGTTTAGGTGACAAAATCCCAGAATGGTTGAGGTTGGAAGGGACCTCTGGAGGTCCCTTTGTCCACCCCACCTCCGGTACCTGCAGCCAGTTCCCCAGGTCCACATCTGGATGGCTTCAGAATATCTCTAAAGAGACAGACCTCAAAATGTAGCTGGGCAACATATCCCAGTACTCAGATAAGATCTTCCATTTGCTATTCCTTGTAATATACCCATACAATCTATACACCACATTGTCCATGAAAAGAAGACAAAAAGCCCTCCAGGTGTACACATTTATGGTGGTGCTGTGTGGCTCCCAATTATATGTTGTGACACCAAAGAGAAAAGTCTGTGACATCGCAGTATCCATAATTACAGAGTAATGTCTCCCCAAACTAAGTTGACTCTCATAACTCGTGGAATTATTGAATTAGTGATTGGTTGATGGCCTAAATGATAAAGGTTGTAACTGCAGTCATTTTTTATCCTGCAGATATAATGGAATTGCAAACATTTTATACATGAATAAATGTTTAATCTAGCTTTGAGGAAAAGCATTGTACTACATTCTGGGAGAGTTATAGCAATAAAATCCACAGATTAATTCTGCGGGTCATAAAAAATCTATTTTCTTTCAGCATAAAATATGCTGATCTCAATTGCTTTGACTCCATCCTTATTTTGGTATTGCTACTGAGGTAGACAGAATGCCTGAGTAATCATCAGCTAAAACTTAGTTATTTTACACACATCCAGGCTTCTTATTTGACTTGGGAAATCTATCCACACAAATACCCATGTTTCTTGACAACTGGCACAATTACTTTTATTTTAAAAAGACAGTATTTTGTTTGTGACAAAGCAGGAGTTGAATTGATGTGGTCAGGGTAAAGCCAGGTGGAAATTTCCCCTTAACATTGCTACACATGCTCCATTAAAAATTTATTTATTAAGTAAAAAGCCAGGATGCTTCCTGTCTTCATCCCAAACTTCAGATAATTATTTTCTCATAGGATTTCACTGAATGCCAAAATCAGAATGTAACATAATTTCAAGGTCAACAGCCCTAAAGATAAATTAAAATCATTCAAACAAAGTCATAGTCATAGAATAACAATTCCCAAACTTCAGGTAATTATTTTCTCATAGGATTTCACTGAATGCCAAAATCAGAATGTAACATAATTTCGAGGTCAACAGCCCTAAAGATAAATTAAAATCATTCAAATAAAATCATAGTCATGGAATCACAATTCCCAAACTTTGGGTAATTATTTTCTCAGGATTTGCTTGAATGCCAAAATCAGAATGTAACATATCATTTCGAGGTTTACAGATCTAAAAGTATTTAAAATTAAACTCAGAAAAACTCATAGTCATGGAATCACATTTCCCATTTTGAAAAATGCATTTTATCCCTTTTGCAAAAACGTATTTTACCCCTTTTGAAAACTCTTATTTTAAAGGTAATTTACAAGTCAGTGTCAGACATAACAAAGTGCCCCTAACACCCCTTGCTGGTGTGAAACCAAAGCAAAGGCCAGGGAAAGTGTGCCCAAGACACGCAAAACTCTCGTGCACCACAGCAAGGCATGGATGGGATGATAAAAATCTCTGGATTTTGGCCATTTTTCAGTTTTAGCAAGGGTTTCATCTCGCCAGCGCCGCGGGCAGAATGTCCAACCTGCGTCAGTCAGGGACGAGGGGACATGGGCCACACACAATGGCAGGAAGCTCTAATCCCATCTGCAGGCACAAACAATATGGGAGCCTGGAGGTGGCTCTCAGCTGCTCCAGGAGGAGGACAACATCTGCCTTTGCCATCAGCCCTGCTGACGAGGAAGCCGACGTCAGGCGCGTGGCCATGCACTGACACCTCTGCTTGTGCCTAGTCCTGCCTGCCCAAGGCTGCCCAGCTTCTCTGCAGGGGTGCTTTTTGGGGTTTGGGGGCACTTCATGCTTTGTAAAAACACCAGAGAGTGAGAATTCTGGGATTGGTTTTCTGCTGGGGCGTGGAGGTGTTTATTGGTGATAGGCAAACCTGAAGTGTTTGTTCCTTCTGCTGTCCGGGCTATCAGATGGCAATGCAGACATAATCAATAAATCATTATCACTAATATGATTGCCCCAGCATGGGATTTTCCATTTATAATTTTTAAATCACTTGAGAACAGGAAAAAACCACACACATTTTAAACCAGGAGTCTTTTAAGTACCCCAGTGATCATCAGATAATGATTTAAGGCTTGATTCCATGAATCCCTTCCTTTTAATTTACAGCTCAATGCTCCATGTGAGTTTTAACAGAATCACAGATCAGAACACAGACACTAAAAAGCAACGGTGTTATTGGTAAATATTCCTGTCTTGTGTTGTATTATCACTGTTTTCCAGTTCATAATCCCAGCTGGAGAGTGGGGTAGGAGCATGCTGCCTACTAGAGCAGAACAGTGGGGTTTGCCTCTCCTGGAAATACTGTAAAGTCTGTTTAAAAAAAAA
>JACBWW010001048.1:0-16806 GCA_020086605.1 Lanius collurio
ACACACACAGGGCAGCAGGGGGGTCACACAGACACACACAGGGCAGCAGGGGGGTCACACAGACACAGACAGGGCAGCAGGGGGGTCCCACAGACACACACAGGGCAGCAGGGGGGTCACACACAGAGATAGATAGGGCAGCAGGGGACACACACACACACAGGGCAGCAGGGGGGTCACACACGGAGATGGGGCAGCAGGGGGGTCACACACACACAGGGCAGCAGTGGGGGTCACACACACACAGATAGGGCAGCAGGGGGGTCACACACAGACACACACACACAGGCNCAGCAGAGGACACACACACACAGATAGGGCAGCAGGGGGGTCACACACGCAGGGCTGGGCAGCACGGTGTCAGACAGGATTGGGCAGAAATACGGCAGCAGGGGGGCCACACACAGACATGGATAAGGCAGCAGAGGACACACACACACACAGGGCAGCAGGGGGGCCACACACGCAGGGCTGGGCAGCACGGTGTCAGACAGGATTGGGCAGCAGGGGGTTCACACACATGGCTGGCACACACATGGGCTGGCACACACCAGATGTTGGGCTGTCACTGACACCAGGTGCAGAAGGGACCTGTTTGACCTCCAGCATCCCACAGTGGAAGTCATAGACAGCTTTCTCTGAAGCCATTTCACTGGCATCAGATGCAAGTGAGTGCAATTGGAACGATGCCTGAAATAGTCCTAGTGATCATAATAAATCCAAAGAGAAAGTTGCCATGTTATGTTATTAGATGTTTGAGTAAAATCTTTTCACCATAACCAGTCTAGTTTGGACCTGTACTTCATCCCAGCTCACAATCTCCTGCATCCCTCAAAGGAAAGATTCAAACATTAAACAACATTCTAACTACAAAGGCAGAAAGCAACATATGTTTTGTGAAATAGTTCACCTGTCCTGTTAATACAGCAGTGATAAACAACAGTAGGAAGTCATAAGATAAATATGTGTTATCGTGTCTAGTCTCCCAGCAGAACATTTTATAGCATAATCTTAAATCGAAATCAGTTTTAAATGCTAGGGGTGTCTACTCCTGATATCTTTTGTATTTTCTTACTTGAGATCTAGAGAATTAAAGAAGACCAGCAACAGGTCACAGAGCTCCTTATAGTCTCAAAGCTCTGTTAGGCTGAGCTTACTTGCAAAGACCACCAACAGCTATAATTTTTCATCCAAACAAATCTTCCAAGCTGTGCATGAAGAGCAAGTTACAAACATTACATTTATAGACAAATTAATATAACAGAGCTCCTGCCAATAACTTACTCCTGTTCTGAATAGGATTTTCTTTTAAATAAATTAAAAATAACCATGCTTAGAGATTGCCATAAGTGCTTATCATGTCATCACTTGCTAGCTGCCAAGAGTTGATGTTCATCAGTCTCCTCTCCTCTTTTCTGTTCCTTCTTTGTACTATTTAAGAGAAGAAAAATCTGGTATTTTGGCCATACATGGCAAATGCCTATGCAGTAGAATAAAACTGGAATAGAGAGAAAAAGTGCATGTTTTGTCTTAACCAGCTGCAATCTTTTTTTTCTGCACTAAAGAATTGCTGTTTGTATCCCCCATCCCCTTCTGAAAAATAGATTTTTTTGCTAGATTTCCTTAGGTCTTTTTTTCCTGTGCTCTGCCATATGTACAGTGCAGCCTCTGTGTCCGTGGGTGTTCAGCAGTCAGGCTGTCAGTCACTGCTCAGGCACAGCAGCTGAGGGGCTGCAGAGTGGGCTCAGCCACCACCTCGCCCAGGGACGTGCCCAGCCCACGCAGCCCAGTGACCAGGGCCGTGCCCACAGCTCACAGGGCAGGCACGGGGCCGTGGAGGAGAATTTGGGATGGAGTCCTGCTAATGGTTGGATCTGGCTGGCTGCTGACTGCAGAGCAGCTAGAATTGTGCCCTGGGATTGACAGCAGTGTTTAGCTTGCTCTCCTCACTGCCAGTCCTCACACTTCTCAGGGCTTCAGCTGGCACGGTTCAAGCTCCCTGCAGCCCCTGCCAGGCTGTTCAAGCCCAGTGTGATGCAGTTGGCTTTTTCTCCAGGGCTCCACGATGCTGATGCAACCCAGATGTTTAAAGCCCAGCCCATTTCAGGGTTTGTGCTGCTTGTGCAATGCTCTCCCAGCCTTTTGCTCTGTCCCAGCGGAGCGGCACCCCTGCCACTCCTGAGACACACATGGGTGTGCAGGAGGATACCCAGTGCACCCCCACACTCTGCCACACACACGTGGCTTCCAAGAACCAGCTGGAATCTTGCTCCAAGATCCCAGCAGCCTCATTTCCTTTAATAGCCCCTTGAAACCTGAGTCTCGAAGGAGGCAGAAATGCTTTTTCTGTGTTTGTTCCCAACTTGTTGTCACAATAGCATCTCCATATTCCTTTGGTGCAAACAAAAAGCTCCTTATGTGTGAGCAGTGCAAGATGTTAGCTGTACTTTAAAGCAAACAAACAGCAAAAAGCACCACACCTCTAAGAACATTCAGCTCTACAGCCTTGGCTCCCACACGTCTCCCACACCCATCTATTACTGCTTTGCACTTGAGTTGCCTATAGGGTCAAAAAGCTTTGGTTTTCCAAAAAGGTTACTCATGAGACAGACTCCTATTAAGAACATTAAACAGGTCTTTGTGATTCTGAAAAAAATTATATATTGGGGTGCAAAAGAAGAAAAGTTACGTGCTTACTAACTAGTGAAATTCCTAGTTTTACTGTAGAGGTGACTAGTCACATTCTTTCTCTTGTCCTACAGAAGGGCTTTTGAGAACTGAACAGGTAATCTTAAAATAGAACATTGTTCTCATTTCTTAATGTCCACCTATTGAGAGGTTGGGTTTTGAAAAAGCCTTTTTCAGTGGAGTAATGGTCTCCTTTTCCTCAGCTCTTTCATAGCCATCCTGACACATGAAAGAGTGATCCTCCATGTCACCTTTCAGAGTAACAGTTCACAAAAATTTAGGTCACCACCAACAGAAATGATTTTGCAGTGGGTTTGGAAACTGCAGATAGGAGAAAAAAGGTGTCAGAGCTTCATTTGGTGTGCCTTGTTCCAGGTTCCCTGGCTGAAACAGGCAGGAATTTGGCCATACAGCTTTTATGTGATACTGATTGGAGCCTTTGTACCAGCCACTAAGTCACAACATGGATTTTCCCATTTGTTTTAGTGGAACTATTATGTTACACTTGAAATATGTGATAACCAGAGGCTAAATTGCCAGTATGGTCTTTGAAACAATACAGATTATCCTCAAAGTTTAACATACTGTGGACAACAAATTGTTGCTGGTGCCTTCTCTGGGTTTCCTTCCACAGAAGTCAAAAGACATTTGGCCTAGGAAGGAGAGCAGTTTGTACTCCAGTAGAGCTCTGAACTGGTGAGAGGGGTTTTTTTAAGAATTGAGAGTGTGAAGCCTGCAGGTCTATGGTGGCAAGGATAACAAAAGGAAGATGACCTTATCACCAGGCTTGTACCCATAAGTGCAGTGGGAGCCTGATCACAACTTCACTACATCTTCAACAGAGCCAAGACCTGACCCTGGAACTCTTAGCTCAAAAATGTTAATGCATTTAAAATTATCTGAGCTCTACCCTGGACAATAAAGATATACTTAGTAAAAACCCAGTGGACTTAAACATTATTTACTAGTGTAAATCAACCTCTGCAGACATGAATAATTTTTCTAGAGCTGTAATATTATTTGATTTGCAATGCTTAGCAAGTAATCTTTTCTGCAGATTATTTATCATGCTATGTGAACTGCCTGTAGTTTTGTGATGTTAATCTTTGAAGCCTGTTACATATTTTAATCACTGTTTTACAGAGTTAAATGCCATTGAAGAGCTAATATATTCTTGTAAATACAAAATTAATTAGAAAGTGTAATGAAGACATTTAATTATTTTTTGAGGTATCAGTAGTGTACTTATGCAATATATGGTGCAAGCAGGCATTGTTTAACCTTTTGCAGTATCACACCAGCCATTTGAAAAATATTTATCACAATAAAAGGTATACATTGCCCCAAGGAATACTTGTGTGAACAAGGAGGGGTTTGGTTTATTTTGATTCTATGTGGAAAGTTCCAAATCAGATATACCATAATATTGATTAGACTTCAGACAAGCCAGAAGAAGTGGTAGATAACATTCTAGGTATGAAAACTAGAAAAAACCCCAAAACTTAAAGCAAAAAAATTTTGGTGAAGCTCTTTCTAGCAACTGTCTTAAAAGGGGCTTTCCTTCCCTTTCTGCTGGAAATCAAAGGGGACAACAAAGCTCACTGAACAAAAGATGGACAGACAAGGGGCAGGAACTCACATGCCATGGCCCCCCGAGCCCCAGCCTGTCCCAGGGCTGGTCACACAGACTGAGGCCAGCACAAGGCCAGGTCTCTGCCAGGAGAGCAGGCAAGAGATGCTTTGGGCTGAGCAGGCAGCAGCAGCCAGGGCAAGGATGTGAGCCAAGAGCCTGGCTGGGTAAAGTTTTCTTTAATCTTTGGTGTCCCCTCCAGGAAACAGCTGGGCTGCTGGTTTGCACACAGACCCCTCATCAGCACAGCAGCTGGCAGGTAGGGAGTTTTGTCCAGCAGGAAGGAAAAAAAAAGAGTAAAAACTTTGAAAGGGAATTCTAATCACACTGTGATGATAGTAAAGACCATAAATAATCCCACTTTTGTCAAGTTGACTAGACCGCTTGGACAAACAATAAATAATTTAGTTGAAAAGTCTGTTTGTTCAGGCTTCTGTTCTTAAAATCAAGTGGAAATATGAACTTCATGAAGCACTGGATGGAAGCCCAAGATCACCTGCTTGGGCAAGGGCAGGACTGAGCTGCTCCCCGACCTGAAATTTTGATGCTGCCAGCAGTCAGGGAGCAAAGAGCCTCTGCTTTTCCTGATATGTGGATATGGACAAGGAATTTATGATGGTAGATTAAGTTCATAAATAGGAATATGAAGTGATTTCTGCCCCACAGCAGTTATTGGCCATTCCTGTCTGCCTTGCCAAAGGTCTGGGATGGGACTGAGTTCTACTTAATGGGATATTTTGGCAGCAGTGAATGACCTGTACAAAAAAAAAAATAATCACACTTCCCCTTTGAAGAAATAAATCTTTTAGCCTTTCATCTCCTCTGCAGCAAAGACTAAGAAGTCGTGGTGGGAAGAGTAAGTCACCTTATTTTGCTGGTAACAGAACAATCAAGCTATAAATCCCAGGCCAAAAGGACAGCAGTAGGGGCCAGATGGATGAGAAAGTTTTCCTGAAGACCTGGCTTGTCTGAGGAGCCTCTGGTACTTGTATTCTACCCACAGCATCAGCCTGAGGGTGACAGGCCCTCCCAGGAAGGCAGGAAAACCCTGTAACTTTGGAAGAGACCTCACTGTTTTATCTGGTAAACTGAGCAGGACCTGGCTGTGAGCCCAAGCAGTGGTACACAAGCCTCTAAACTGTTTATCTGTTAATACACTTCCTGGCACCGTTTCAGCCCATGCCAGATAGCCTCCCACTGAATGTCCTGGCATGAGACAGAGGATGACAGTGGCCACTATGAATTAAACAACATTTGGAGTGTGGGAAAGAGCTCAGGCTGTATCCAGATGGCAGAACAATGCACAGCCAACAGGTTCTGTTCTGGTTTAGCTACAGAGTGCTGTGGTCAGAGCAGGGTGCTGAGGAGCTTCACTGTCACTGTGGCTTCTGGTGCCTGCTCAAGGCTGTTGGACTGCTTGGGGACCCCACTCAGGGCAGCTCCCCTGGGCTGAGGTCTGGGTGTGGAGCCTTGCCCAATTAGAAGTGTGTTAATTGCTGTTTGCCTGCAGAAATCCCTCTGCCAGTTACTTTATGGGAGGTCATCTCACAGGCTGACAAGTGCAGCTGGAGGAGACTTCTGGGAGGCTGAGGCTGACTTGCTGCAATAACTACAACTTTATACCCAAGCCTCCAACATCATCTTGAGCCAGGCTGAGCTCAGACCCTGGCTGGTAGCCAGTGAGTTTTTCTGCTCTTTAAGGCAGACATCTTTAACAAAAAAGGCTGAGAAAGAGCAAGAGTCACTGATTTCTTTTCCAGTGGTCACTAATCCCTCCTTGGTGCAGATGCTGGTTTATGTCAGGTTTTAGCAGTTGGCTCTGGTCAGCCTTCCTGCAGAGGAACAGACTGACCAGTCCCTCTGTACGAGTGCAGATTTTGGCTGACATCTGTTGATGTAACAACACAAAATAGAGCAGGAAGATTATGCCCTGTGTGATATGAAACAAACCCTTCACCATGGAGACATCCTCTTAGGTCTTCTTACTGGTGCTAGTTTAATATGAAAGGCAATCTTCCAAAACACCAGAATGCCTCACTTATCACCATCTCATTGCTGGCATTAACTTCCTTTATCCAAGCAGTTTGGGTTGCAGGAAAAACTAATTTCTTTCTTTCTTGTTGAAATGTATTAACACTATTATTGTGTTAGTGCTTCCTTTCCTAATAGTTTTCCATTTACTTTTAGAGCATATGGCTCACATGGTCAAATCACTGACAGATGCAGAGCAAACAAATACAAGTTTTCAAAGTTGGGGTATTTTTATTTTTTTAAATTAAGATAACCATCTTTCAGATGATTTTTCCAACAAAAGCTCTGTGCCATATTGTGTTGGGCCAGGTGAATGTCTGTGACTTTTGTTTACTTTCATTTAATTTTAGCTTTGTGTTTTTGTGCATCATTTCCCTCTAACTCCCAGAAGTGAGAAGGAAGTGGGCTAAAGGTATCAAGAGTGACCTTCATGTTCACTTCAAAGCAAGTTATAGTTGGTGCCTCACTATTTTTATACATTAGTAATCATCTCCAATCTTAGGAGAAGTGTTTACTAGTAGATACAAAAGTAATCAGTGCAGTCATTATGATGCACAGCTCCTGGCTTCATTAGAAAGTGATTAAGAACTGGTGAGGAAAAGCATTGACTGGAATTACAGGTTTAAGAATGGGATAAAAAATTCAAACCTAAGTACATGTAGAGACTGCTGGCACAAACTCTGTAGGGTGCCAGTAAGTCCCCTGCTTACCCACCTGGACTAACTGGTGCTCTTTAAATATCCCAGGGTCTGTGTAACTAAGGGGAAGTTTCTGTTCAGGGATTAAACCTCACTGGTATCAGAAACTGGCTTCTATTGTGTAAATCCAGCCTGACCTCAGCTGAGGTTTCTCTGGCTTCTCTCTTACCTGCATTTGTTTTTAAGGGTCTATTTCTATACCAGTTCTTAAAGGTCAGTATCAGATTATCCTGCATAAGAAGGAAGGATGTAACACTTTGCATCCTTGGGGCAGAGATAGCCAGGAGTTCACTCTTGCCTGCAGTCCTGTCCACTCCTCTTCCCCCAAAACAAAACAAACCCACAGCTGAACACAAAAGCAACAACAAGAAGAGAAAGCAACCACCGAAAACCCCCGGACCTGAACACTCATCCAGAACAGTCACCACTGGCATTTCTCTGCAGAGCACTTCCCCTTGCAGCAATCATACAGAACTGATGGAAAGCCAAGAACAAATTGTCTTAAGGACAGATGAATACCAGTGTTTTGCACAGTTCCATGATTTAACTACGGAGTTTGGATTAAACCGGATGCTGGAGGGCTTAGAGCAGTCCTAGGACTTAGTTGTTAATCAGCTGGCATCTGTTTATCCTCCACACCAGGATAGCTCCTGTAGTTTTGAGGCCAAACTGTGAGCTCTTAACTAGTTGGTATTGCTGACTTCTGCACAACTGCCTCTGGAACTCCCTGACCTCACTCCGTGCCAGGGGTTTGAAAGCCTGGTTAGGAAGGGGCAGAAAACAACAGCCACTTTTGGGGTTGTGCTGGTATAGATGGATGGTTCCACTCCATCAGCAGCAGTGTCACTGCACCCTGGGAGGACATGCAGGAGCTCCTCCTGCTTTGAGGCAAGGCACGGGGAGAGGGCAAGGAAGGTCTAAAGTCTCCTTTCACCCTCGCTTTTACTGCCCCTGCCACCAAAGAGGCCCTTGCAGGAAGGAAGGTGTCAAGATTTTGGTGTATTCTCCATTTTCTGACCTCTAGAATACTTTTAAATCCTGTTTCCATATCTGTCCTCGTATCTTACACTAACAATTTGTGTTCCTTCTCCAGATACATCTTTCTGGCATTTAACTGATCTCCCATTTTTCTGTGCCAATATGCTGTTCTCCTCAAGCCTCAGTTCTTCCAGTATTGATCTGATTCTTCTTCCTTAACTCATTTCTTCTCAAATGCTCTTGGGTTTGTGATTTCTACCACTACAAAAGGGAGTACATACTGTCAGGTTGTATTTCAAGAAAGGGGAAATTGATGGAAGTAAGATATCAACTTGTCTTTGTAATTAAAGGTTCTAGAAGCAGGAAATAACCTGCCTCCTCTGGCAAGCAAAAAATACAATGGGCTTGCAAGTGAGATACAGAAAGTTAATTTGGTTTTGAAATACTGAAACAGGTAGCTGCAATATCTGCCAGAAAGGAAGAACACAATAGCATCTTCACAGATAACAAGAGCTTCCCAGCTATTTCCAGAATGCATTCCTGAACAAACAACTCCTTGAAGAAACAGCAAATCCTCCCCCCTGTAAGTTCAGATCATTGGGCTTGAACAGCAGATGGAGGGGATAGTTACCTCTGTCACCAGGCACAGCAGTCTGTGACTGTCACACATCAAACAAGGTCAGAGGACACCGTTTTCTAGTGACAAAGCTTAATTACAAGGAATAAGGGAAAACCAGAGCCTTGCCATTTTGCAGAGTGTTGTTTTGAACCACAGCACGCAGATCTTCCTCACTTGAGGCTACAAATATATCTTAAAAAGTGACAATATACTTTCATTTAAAAATATTAGAAGAGAATTCACAGAAGTCACCCCCAGAAAGCAATCAGAAGCTTTAAACAGCTGTGAAAAGGCAGTGAAGGCAAAAGATGCTTCTGTAAACTAAACTCTTGTTCACTTGGGACAAGAACATCTCAGTTTTCTTCTGCCAGTGAGGCAAAGATGAGAGCACAGGAATGCACAAAGGGAGGCTTTGGGGAAAGGTCTGAAGCACAGGAATTGCCAAGCATGTACAGACTCACCAGAAGCATCTACATCCACCTTTCCACTCTGCTGCTGACCTGCCTGAGCTGAATCAAACTGAAACTGGGCCAGGTCTGCCCTTTGGAGGGGCAGCAGCCCCCTGACACTCCGGTTTCATCTTCCATCACTGGGGAAGAGAAAGAGAGTTCCCAGAAACAGCCCCCACTTCCCACCACAGCCCCTCTGTCGGGATCACTGACCCTGTCAGACCCACCTGGGGTGTGACCAGCCAGGACAGGAGCGGGGCCAGCCCTGCCAGCAGCCAGGGAGAGCACAGCTCTGCCTTTCCCGAGTGCTGCCCCAGTGCAGCAGGACAAGCCCACGCACGGATCTGCAGCCAGAACATCCGTGCAGCTCCCAGCTTGCCCAGAGCTGTGTCTGCACCTGCCCCTCTCGTCGGGAGGATGAGCAGCAGCTGCTCCTGTTGCAGCTCTGGGCATCTCCCTCGCACAGCTCCGTGGGGGAAGCGGTGCCTTAGCAACAGCCGGGTGCTGTTTAAAGAGAGACAAGTGACACGTAGGGAGAGAATTCAGGGCCATGGTGGGGGAGAGCTTATTCAATGTTTTCCATGTTTTCATATAACAGAGTTTAATTTCCTTGAAGTCACTGCAGTCAGTGACAAGCAGAAGTGTGCACCTGAAATACCTCTGAGCACCCAAGTGAGGCAGGACGAGACACACCAGATAAGCCATGCAGACTGCAGGAGGTGGTTTAAAAAATAATTATATACTTGTCACTGAAGAAGCTTTTCTATATTCATAAATCCTTTTTCCTCATAGCCTTGTCTGATGGAACTCAGCACACGTGCCATTATTCTAAACAACCACTTCTGGAATACTTCACTTCTCTTTTACAGGCAGTAAAGCAGGAGTTACACTTCTTAATAGGGATCGTTTTGGGGACAGTTAAGGCCTATACATTGACTAAAATACAAACTCTGCTCATATGCTATTAAAGAGATTGGAAACAAAGCTTTAAATAAGTACTTAGCTTGCTTTTAAAGCAGTGTGGTTTCTATACCATGATAAAGTGATAAAAATACATATGAGATCATAAAGCTCACAATAATTCTGTTGCTGGAGAAATTTTACAGATATCTACTCGAATTTATTTGGTTTGAAAGTTGCCTTGGTCTAGCATTTTTTTTTGAGTTGAAAACATTTTTTGTACAAACAGCTTGTGATTGAACACAACTAAGCTTTTTTATACATGTGTAAAGTGGACAAAAATGATTTTCCCTAAGTGAGGAAATGCTATATATAGAAATAAAGCTAAAGACTTTCAAGTCACAGACTTCAGTAGGTTTGTTAACACCATCCCCAGGGAGGCAGAAAGACAATAAAAAAGCAATTTCCTTCACGAGGATATACAGAACATCAGAAACAGCAAGGAAAGAGAACAGTGTTGTGCAGAGTGGAAGTCATTTATCCTGTTGGTCCATGTTTTGTACTCTACTGATCATCATTCCCAGGAGGTGCACACACATCAGTAGGTAAAACACAGTTTTACATTTCTTTTAACAAATGTCACGACCTGGATAAGCCAGGGAAAGTGTGGGCTGCACAACTCTTGAGATGTGTGGTGTGGAATAACAGCTCTGGGGGAGGAGGAGGAGGAGGAGTGCCACAGGGCATTCTGGTGCCAGCAGCAGTGCAGACCTACAGGGGATGAAGCAGCCTCTGCCCTCCAGAGCTGCCCCAGGAGTGCCATGGCCAGGAGGCATCCCTGGGGCACCTGCACACCGTGCTGCTGCCAAGGGGCAGAACCTGCATCCTGGCCCTCTGCAGCGTGTCAGACCTCGAGGGCAGCAGACCTGGGCTGGGGTACAAGTTGGACTGGATGCTCTTAGTTGGTTTTCTCTTTCCCTCTTTTTTTTCTTAGCAGATACACCAAAGAAAGAGTTAATTCTAATGCATGCACACAAAATTGTTATTTAAAGTTCTACCAGTCAGGCTCACAGACACACAGCTTCCACAATGACAAGGGCAAAGCAGGAGCTTGTCTAGAGAAAATAAAAGTTAATCTAGGTTCAGTGCAGAGCCAGTGGGAGCAGAGGGACTGATTCTGCAGGAGCACAGTTGTTTAGGTAGGCCAGACATGACAGAGGAAATGTTAGATGGCTGCACTGAGGGGGTCTGGGAAGGAGACAAGGATGTGCAGGGATGTGTCACATTTCAACAGATGGAATGCTGATTTGGGGTTTATGTAATTCAGAGCTGTTCTGACAGAGTACTCAGGGACAGACATGCAGAGTAACAGAGAAAGGCAGTGTTTAAGGAGCTTCACCATGTTTTCCCATGCTCATTTGGAAAAAGATGGAAAGAAAATACCTAAATAAGTTTTTCCATCATTTAAAAAAACCCCATCACATACACAAAAAACCCCAAAACAGAGAAAGCTACAGTGGCAGGAATCCTTTCTTTGTGTGACCTTCCCCTTAGGTCTGTGCACCAATAACAGTGTATTTATATTAAATCTGGAGCTCCATATTGACAGTTTTTCCACCAATTTAGTACATTGTAAAAGGTGTCTGTAAATCTTTCAAAATACACTTTGCTACTCCACATTTCTGTTAAGTAACACATTCCTGAACTTGAAAGCAAATAAAACTGGAAGTTTAAGGACATTGTAAAGATACCAGGCTAATTTCTTTGTGCAGCCTCCCATATGATAACTCCTCAGACTCTGGTGGATAAAGGACTGGGCTGACAGCAGGATCTTAATGACAGCCTTAAGCAAGTTTTTCAGTTGTGTCTATTTCTCCTCCCATTCCTGGTCTCCTTTGTCTGCTTTTACCTTTACTATTTTTAGGTCAGGAATGTTTCATTACATTTGTGCAGTAAGAACCCTGAGATGTTTTATGAAGGGCATTTAATACTAATATTGATGCAGGACACAGCCACTGATGGTACTTTCACAGGTATGAGAGGGCTTCCCTACCAGAGAAAATATCTGCTCTTCTGCAGCTCACACATCATCTTAAATGTCAAAGATACACATGCATTCAATAAGGACTGCCACAAGTTTTTTATGAAAAAGACTGCAGTTTGTTTGCAACTTTACCTGAACCAGACTTGACTTTTTGTCAGTTTAAACAGATGACTGTAATTATTTTTTTTCAATAAGCATTCTACTACATACTGTCAGACAAAGGGATGTTACCAGCAAAAGTAGAAAATCTCATTTTTAGCAATTGAGCTAAAGAGGACACACTTATGTTTCTCTCCTCCATTTTTCCATTTGCTTCTGATTCCAACTGTTTAGCTTTCTGGCAGTGAAAATATGTTTGGAACCAAACCAGACCCCACAATTTGAAGTTACCCTGTGTTGATTTGGTTTGCTGTGCCCTCCAGTATATCCTTACTGAAATGAGGAGAGCCATTCACCCAAAGAGAATTTCCCAGAAAGAGCCTGGCAGAATTAACCTGCTGGTGACCACTGGTGTATTCTTTGATAGAAGTCCTTGCAGGGTGAGATCAAACACAAAAAGATCCTGATCAGTGATAGGACGTGGGCTTTCCTGGATGACCTCTGTACCCCTTGGGGTAACCCCACATCATCCACAAGGACCCTGCTCTGAGGCAGAGGGAGGTGTTCCCACAGCATGCAGGGCCACTGCTTTCTTCAGAGCCCGAGTTCCAGTTCCTGCACACCAGAGTTTGGGTGGACTTCACCCCCATAACCCACCTACACCTTCCCAGGGGTTGGTTGCTGCCAGGCTGGCTGGGTGTGGGCCAAGGAATATGGACATTTTCCAGTGCTGTCTGTTCAGACTTCCCTGCAGGAAGCTGCCTTCCTGGGGTGTGAATTTGTGCTTTAAAGCCATCTGCCCTGCACTGCTTCATCTCAGGCAATGCCTCAGTGGAAGAAATAATAAATTCTGTTCAAAGGTCTGGTAACCAGGCACTAAACCTCAAATTCCACAAAGCCAGGTGAAACCTGGCCTGAAATACAGCAAGCTCCAAAATCAGATCCAGCCAAAGCATAGCTTTTCATTAATAGAGCTCTGACAATTATCTTGCCTGCAGAAACAGGGTGAAGAGTTCCCAGTAAACAGCTGGAGTGGAGAGTGTTATTTTCATTCTCTCACGTCTCAAGATCAGTTTGTTTAATCTAGAAATGAAATGGTGGCACGACAGTGTTTTCCACACTCACACATTCTGGAAGAATGCTGAACCCTGTCCATGCACACAGGGATCGTGGTGCTGCAGACACCACAAGAGGCACTCAGCATATTTGCAGCCAGGGAGATTTAGCCTGGCTTTAGGAAAATCTTTCTGTAAGAGTTGCAAGCACTGAGAAGGAATGTAGGTCTTTAGGAACAGATCAGACAACCATCTCTCCAGCCTGCTAGTCTTATCTCAGGGAAAGGAATGGATTAGGTGATTGATAAAAAGTTTTTTCCTTCAACCCAGTGCCATAGGATTCTATAGCACTGAAACAACACACAGCAATTCAAAACATAGCTCGGGATGTAAACAACCATTTCTTATGCCAAACCTGACTCACTTTCCATGTGAGCACACAGAATAATCTTTGCTAAAACTCAGTCCTTAATTCCATCTCGTGTTAACACTGATAAGCTTTTAGATAAAGCCTCCAATCTCTGGAGGGTGTCATTCCTCAGCTAATACCTGTGTAGCTTGGCCCCAGGAGCCCTTTGCAGCTGCACCTCCTTCATTGAGCAGCTGCCTAATCACCAAGTTGCAGGTGGTTTTTAACAAAAACACGGCTTTCCAAAGTGTAAATGCAGACAGTTCAGTTGCAGAGGCTCATAAAGACAGCTGAAAAAAACCCTTTAAAACCACACTTGAATATTCTTATCCTGCAATCTGCAGCGAGCCCAAAACCCCTCAGTTGGGTTCCATGAGATGAGGTGCCCCACCTGTGTGTATCCCATGCTGTGAGATCACTTCCCCAGTCCCTTCTCATTCCCTGGAGCCACCTCAGGCTGATTCCTCCCAGCACCACCTCGGGTTCCAATCCCTTCTCATTCCCTGGAGCCACCTCAGGCTGATTCCTCCCAGCACCACCTCGGGTTCCAATCCCTTCTCATTCCCTGGAGCCACCTCAGGCTGATTCCTCCCAGCTCCACCTCAGGTCCTGCTGCTCCTTAATTGCTGCAGCAGGCACTGCCCTGCAGACTCTGGGTTGGCCTCACCTGTCTGGAAGCCAACGTTCCTCCAGGAGCAGCCACCTCCTGTGCCAGCTGGCTTTGAAAGCAGGAAGGAGCCAGCCCAAACCATCAGCAGATGACAGTCTGTCAGTAATATTTACACTGCCATACCCTATAGCCACTACTGACACCTAATGGCAAGCTCCCCCTTCTTAATTAATGCCAAAATATATCTCCTGTAGATAGCTGTAGATGCAACTTGACTAATGCCTACTAGAAGCACTTTGTGGGTATAAATTACACCTGGAAAAAAAGGAAGGTGGATTTTAATTAAAAATATACCATCTACTGCCAGCCTACAGACAGGTTCTACCCTGATTTACAGCTCAGCAGTGCAGTGAGGCCAGGAGACAAATTAACCCCAAGTGTAGGTGCTGAGGAGCAGACCCACTTTCTGTCAAACTGGACATTGTAATTTTATACAGCAAACATCTGGGGGTTTATTTTAATCTTGTTATAACAAAGCCATATATAGCAGGAAAAAAAGTCTTACTAAAGTAGAACTGTTCCTGAGGTGACTTAAGATAGACTAAACAGACCATCTGCCTTAGGAATCTGATTTTTAACCAGAAATAAAAAGGAATTTTATAACCTATGAGTTATAGTTAGCCTTAGTCCTTTTTTCATAGAGCTCTAACTTTCCCCTGGAAAAATTTAAACAGACTGAAAGAGGGAGAAAAAAAGTTTTCTTAAGTTTTATTGCCTAGAGGGGAGCACAAGGAGGAAAGTAATTTTTCCTTTCAAGGAAGGAGCTACAAAGTCACTCTGAGCTATGCAAGGAAAGCACATCAGAGCAAAATGCTGAAGTGCAATGCATGAACAAGACCACCATCACAAAGGGACCAGTATCATGGTCAGCTGTGCTGCTGCCAGAAATAAACTTATCAAGCCTTGATGATATTCATTTGAATATTAAAGGAGTTACCCATTCATTGCTCTTTTAGATGAAAATAAAAAACCTCAACAGAAAGCAGCTAAAATTATAATAGAACAGCATTCCCAAGGACCACATGAACTTGCACTACCTGTCTGTGAGCTCCTCTTGAGCATGGGGAGCATACTTATTTATACTGATTAATCCAATAGTTTCCTCTCTGTCTTTCAGACTGCTAATTAATATCTCTGCTTTTAAAAAGCAATAAACCAGCCAATGACAAAAAAAAAAAAACAAAACCCAAGCAAACAAATAAAAAAAACCCTGAACAAACAAAAAAAACCAACCAAACAAACAAAAAACCCCGAACCAAACACAACAACAAAGAAAACCACACAACCTAAACAAGCAAAAACCCAAACATTGCCAAACTAACCTTACTTCTAAGTTCCCAGAGGGAAGAGCTGTCCTCCAAACCCCTGTTCAGACAGGCTGGTGGAGGTGTTACCACACACAGTGCCAGTGGAGTTGCCTCCTTGGTTCATGCAGGACTTTGCCAAATGCCCTGCCCAACACCACTGTGTGTGCATGACTAAAGAATTATAATGTCAGATGTTTGGGTTTTTCAGCAAAAACAATGAAAAACATAAACAAGTGGCTGGATCCATCCTCAGTTCCGAGAGGTAATGAAACACAACTACAGCAACCATGCAGACAACCCCAGACTGTACCTGTACCTGCTGCCAGGGCAACAAAAAGGTCCCCAAACCCACTGCCCTCTGCAGACCTGGTGGCACTGTACAAAGCCACCCTCTCAGGGATTCTGCCTGCAGGCCCCAATACTGCATACAGACCAGTGCCAGGTGGGACCAGTGCCCAGGTGGGACCAGTGCCCCTTCCAGCCCAGCACACGATGTCCCAGAGCAGCAAAACCCCAGAGAACACCTGAGTACGTTGGAACTCCAGCAGAACAACTCCACAGACCAATTCCTCACAACAAACAGCCCCAAGCAGGAAGACCAAGAGCCAGCAGCCCCCAGGAGCTGCACACTCACCTCACAAGCTGCACATCCAATGGTCCAGCCTCCTTCCCTGCAGGAATCACCCCTTCCCTGCAGCTTCAGCCTCCTACAGCTTCCAGCCTCCTAAAACCACCTTCTCTGCAGGAATCACCCCTTCCCTGCAGCTTCCAACCCCCAAAAACCACCTTCCCTGCAGGACTCGCCCCTTCCCTGCAGGACTCGCCCCTCCCTGCCCCAGGTGCAGCTGCTCAGCACAGCCCTTGGTGCTGATGAGGAGCACCTGGTGCCATGGGCAGGCAGCACCAAGGGCTCGGCCAGGGCTCTGCCAGGAAGGTGCCACTGCAGGAGAGCTGGCAGATGCCCACATGGCCTCCTGGCCCCTGTTCTGCCCTCTGTGCCAGGGCTGGCAGATGCCCACATGGCCTCCTGGCCGCTGTTCTGCCCTCTGTGGAAGGGCTGGCAGATCCCACGTTGCCTCCTGGCCCCTGTGGAAGGGCTGGCAGATGCCCACATGGCCCCCTGTTCTGCCCTCTGTGGAAGGGCTGGCAGATGCCCACGTTGCCCCCTGTTCTGCCCTCTGTGGAAGGGCTGGCAGATGCCCACGTTGCCCCCTGTTCTGCCCTCTGTG
>JACBWW010001049.1:0-16796 GCA_020086605.1 Lanius collurio
CCTTGTCCTCCTAAAGGACAAACCACTGACCAGCATGAACTAATCAGTGGTTAAACTGTTACTCAGAAGCTGTAATTTAACATTCATGACTTCTCTAATTACTTCTGTCTCATCCTGCATCTTGCCTTTCTGAGAAAGGTTAGTAGAAGGACGTATGTTTTAGATAACAGTTACTTAAATCTCCTGCCTATGAATATGCCACCTCAAATTTTTTGTCTGTAATTCTGCATCCTGAAAAAAAAGAGAGGAAAAATAATTTGCTTTAGCAAAAGAAGGTATTGATAATGTATATCCACAAGAGACTTATAAAGAAATCCACAAATAGATTAAAGTAATTCATTAAGAACATTAATCAGTTTTGGACTATCCCACACTGTAGTAATCAATCATTTTAATTAAAAGGAACCATGCATTCTCTCCCTGTCTTTTACCTCAGCCCATCTTTGCAATACAGCTGATCAAAGACGTCATATTTCAAAAGATGCTGAGTAAAGTTTCTATAATCTTCATTAAAGAATTTCACAAAGCAACAATATCCTCTGTATTGAAGCACCTGCCTTTTTAGGGAAGCTTTTGCTTTTGCTCAGGAGAAAATGATCAGATAATTGTTCAGCAGTTCCAAATTCCCAAGCTCTGTATAAGTGAGGAGAGAGGTCCCAGCTGCCTTACAACAAGGAGTACAGGCTCACCCTTGTTTCTCCGGGACAAACCTGGTTTACCACACACACACGGACAGGCAACACTACTCAACAGCTATCCTCCTCGTGTGTTCCCAGAGGGCTGGACTCACAGCAGTCTCCATCCTGCCCAGTACTTTTCCTTCAACAGCTGCCAGGAGCAGACAGCACAGAAAGAAAGGAATGACTGCACAGAGGTGTTGTAGTGCGGGGCACCTCCACACAGAGGAAGTACATAGGGATATTTCCCCACTCTGCAGTGTGTTACAGGTCAGGGACCTCTTGAGCCAGGGGCAGTATTTATTGGGCAGGATGGATTTCTCATGCAATGCATTCCTCCAGTCCCTTTCTCAATCATGGGAAAAGCTGGGATGAATTCTTTCTTTTTAATATCAGCTGCTTTGTTTTGCAATTTTCGGAGCAATCTAACACTAAAAATTATGAGAAAGAATGAAACATTTTGTCTCATAATAAGCAAGGAAAGAGTTTTGTTCCACTCATCAATGTGTTGCATTCTTCTAAGATCAAAGAGCGCTGCTACTTTCCTTTTAGGAGCACAAGAAAGAATGAAGAAAAAAAAAAAAGAAAACACATTTATAAAGTAGCTGTGTCCTCCTTTTCTTAAGTTGATTCTGTGGCTTAGCTGCTATCTGCCTCTGCTGATCAGCATGAAGTTTCAAAGGATATCTGGCTTCAATGATATCTAATGTTGATCTAATTTAAGATAGAGAAAGATAAAGGTGTAATAGGGAGAATCAGTCAACAAGAAAGGTATAAGTCAAATGTTGTAGCAGGGAAGATTTTTCAGCTGTCCTTTTCTAGAATAAGAGAAACAAAAGGCAAATGGATCAGCCATGACTATGATTTTTGCAGTCCTTAAACTGCTACTCAAAGAAAGGGAATCAGAGGGATAGTTTCATTTTTCACCGCCCCATGAGATAGCAAATGGAAACAGAAGCAGCTGGTATGGTTCAGCAGCAGGTTAAAAAAGCCACTGGCAGAGTTCTATTTGAGAATATAAGTAAATCATGGCATGAAAGATAAGCAGTGATGTGGCCTGTAAACACTGTAGGAACAGATGGATCAATGAAGGGTTGCTTCTCTATAGACAGAAAGTTGCACTTGAACATGAAGTCCCTGACTGAAACTAGCAGTGCTAATTATATTTATATATGACCTGAGAAAAATATAGACAAATATAAAAAAAATATTACTTACATTACTCCAAACTAGAAACTGCTGGAACAATGTGACAGCTGGGAAACAGACAAATGTGAGGGAAATGGTCCGAATCACTCTTTTGCATTGCTAGTATGGAAATGCAATGCAACCACAAAAGCCCTGTGTTCATACTCGGTATGAACTTCTGCTTGAGAAACAGTGAAAGCACTGTGATGCAAAAGGAACAGGACAGAAAATTCTTAACTCATAAGGTTCCAAATTAAACAAAAAGCTCACCCTTGCTTTCAATAGTACATCTGTTCTGAGCTTCATACCTCAAAAAAATAGATTTAACTAGAAAGAGTTCAGAAGGAGATAGTGCAAATATTAATGTACGTAGCACCATAAAGGCAGAAAATAAGTCTTTCATCAGAGACAAACAGAAAAGCCTGTGACTCTTTAGAGAATAAGCGAACAAAAGCAGATATACTGAATAAAATTGTTCTCTACCCTGCCATAAAACAAAAGCAAAGTAACAACTGAAGTATTTAGAAGGCAGCACTTATCTACATTTGAGGAAATCTCATCTTTTTAATTAGAAAACAAAAAGGCTAAATAGCCCATGGATATCCTTATGTCACGGTATCAAGTAACAAAGAGCCTTACAGAGTAAACAAGAGGATCAAACGCCTACAGAGCTGGCAACATACACAGACTTTAGATAAAATTAAACAGAAAAGTAAACTTCTATCTGTTTTTCTAAGTTAGCCATTAGCTTGACCATGGTAAGATTTTTACAGTTTCTTGGGCTTCCTGGAGTATACACCACAAAGTGGTGTATGATGGAAAGACGACTGAACAAGCAGAGACCTGAGCTCCTGTTGCACAGTGCAGCACTCCCTGGGCTTCACTGGCTTTGATGGAGGTGCACCCCAGCCACAAGAGTGCTTTGCTGAAGGGAAGGAGTGCTAATGTGGCCTCATTTGGCCACCCTGATTGTGGCTGCAAGCACTGAAGACACCAAGCACTGCTCTGCCACACCTTCCCACTGGCTCTCTGCTGTGCTCCACCTCACCATAGGCACACAAGAGCAGGGGTACCTGACAGACCGGGTTATGAGGAAATAAGGACCAGCCTTTTTCCATAGGATGCTTCCTGTGATCCTAAGTAGAAACCAACACTGTTGATAGTAATCCTACTGCTGGACACAGACAGCAGTCACTCTGTTGAGGACACAATCAGAACTAGTACACCTCCCTCACTCCACTCTGCTATTTTGTCCCTTTACAGTTTATTTTCCTAATCAAAAGCAAACAGCACTCCTCACTGCTGCAATCCTCACTGTAACACAGACAAAATATTTTACAATTCAATTCTATGTTTAAAAAATACAATAACTTCAAATGATGACATTGATTGGGGCTTCCTCTAAGCGAATGACACAGCATTTGCAGTCTTCAGAAACCAGCTTGTCTCTGAAAAATAGAAAGACTTGTTAAATGGGAATCCGAGTAAAAAGAAGAATTACTGTAAGAAAAGAGATGGTGAAGACTGACAGCTCTTTTGTTATTTTGACAGAAATACCCTGTGGATGACCTGAACATTTGTTTCGGACCACGGTATTGGCTTGAGAATGGGTGAGTTATATTGGGAGTGAGATCTAACTGAAACTTTTAATGCATTATTTATTTTAAAAGGAACATGATCACAAATTTTTATTTAAATGGACTTGAGACACCATTGCCCTATGGAAATAGGCAGGCTTGCTTAAAGAGACTTTGCACAAAATGTACCACTCTTTAATATTTATGAGACTTTTCCCAGGTTTGCTAAAGTTCAAGTACACCTCTCTTTTTATTGAGTAACAATATTTAGAGTTAGTTAAAAATAATTTATTCCCACTAAATCTAATGTGAACAAATAGTTCTAAAACAGTACAGGCAGGAAAATCTGAGTGCAAAATACTGAGCTTCTCTCATTCAGATATTGGGTCCATTGATAATCCTGGTACTGCAGCACAGATAGGTAAAAGCCTCTTCATTGCATTAAAACCAGTTATTGAAGGCAACTCTTCTTGAATGTTTGAACCCAAGAAATTTCTGAGATTCTAGTTTTTCATATCTTAGTTCTACTCTTTGTTTGCAAACACAATAATTACTAGAACTGATAATAGAAAAATGGTTGGCACACTTTAAAAAATAATTTATTTTGTGGGTCAAGCTTACCCATGGACAATTTATGACTAGAGTGTAACCAGCTGGGCAACAAAAAATAATAGCACAGGTACAGTTCCTACCATAAAAATCACCTTTCCCCAGTATACTTCTTCTATAATAACTTCTCTCTTTCTCCCTCTCTCCACACACAATTTTTGTGATGGCAGTTAGCCAAAAGCATGCAAGAATGAATTGCACTGTAGTGGCATTTAAATTATATCAATACTGAAATGCAGAATAGAGTCCTTTTCTATTTTATCTCTAAATTGAATGCTTTCACAGAGAGGCACTGTTATCTGCATTACAATTTGAGAGCTACATTAGTAAATCTTGAATGCTCTGAATTAGAGTATTCAACTTTTGAGATGGATGGTTGAGCTCAATACAAAAAATGTATTAAGCTGGAGATATGACTTCATTTGGAGTGAACATGTATTTTGAAGAATATATGTGATTCAGAAACCAAGCCTAAATTTCTGGGGAGCCTGCATCCAGATGAATGTTACCCCCCGTTAAAGTAAATCTTTGTAGATTTTCATATTAAAATCTATGCCTTCAAAATGGTTCTCCAGGTATCATTTCCCTGTCAGATGGGGAAATAATGTAAATTCCTGCTTTCACAGGATCACTGGAGCAGGCTGGAAATGCTGCCTGGGAGTGGAGAAGGTTCCCATCTCTTTTATGGCACATTGCAAGCACACTAGTAATGCTGCAAGCACATTCATGGGGGCTGCATCTGCTAAACAGTTATAAGGGTCTGAAGAAATGAATTAAATCTCTGGGTGTATCTCAGAGGTTTTATCCTTAGGACTTCAGCTACAGCAACCTCTCAGTGCCCTACAGCCACCCAAAGACCCTTTTGGCCTTTAACCAATCTGCAACTTTTCAGGTTTCTGAGATGCCACAGGTGCCAGGTGCATCTCTGGGATATGCCTGGAAGTGCTGTGCTCACTGCTCTCCAGGGTGGGTGCAGAAATGAAAAAAAATCCCTCCCTTTCACAAAAGAAACATACAGAGCAGACAAGTGTATTTAAAATCTATGTTTATAGGAAACTGATAAATATCATGATCAAATTGTGTGCTTATCTTGTGATAACCAAACATGTATTCTGAAGCATACCCTGTGTTTTCTTTTTTTCAGGTGTAGGTGATGTTTGCTAACAAATATCCAAACCACAGCTGCTTCCCCTAAAAAAAAAAAAAAGGCATAGAAAGACTATTTTCCTCACTCAGGTTCAAATGATTATCGCTATGAACCAAATGGTAGTGCAAAAGAAAAGTATTCCCACAATTGAAAAAATGAGGTCAGAAATAGTTATACAAGTTCTTTGCTACTAAAAATTGTTTCACTTGTGAAACTGATATAAGTTATCTTACTGGTATAAAATGTGCCCTCAGTACCAGGATTATTTGATAATGCTGACCCAGAAACCCGTCTGTGAAAAGCAAAGTCCTTTGTTCAAAGAAGCTTGAAAAAGACAGAAGGACTTTGGGGAAAAAAACTGAGATGGGCTATGTTTGGAACCTCATAACAAGGCAGGTTTGAGAACCCCAGAGATCTCTGGCCACGGCTGGAGACCAATCAAAAGCACTTGCAGCACAAGGAGTCTGCTTTGTGCAGGCAAAGGAAAGTCAGGGCTGGGGCTGGAGTCCCACCTGTGCCAGGGAGAGGTGTGACCCAATACTCAGCTGGAGACTACCAGTTCTGCCACCCGAAGCCAGGCAGAAATTGCAAGGACTCATGTCAGTATTTTTAGCCTTTTTCCAGTGATATCTCATGCTAGCAGTTGATTTTCCTCCCTTGGTAGCTCCTTGCAATGGAGGAGCCATGCTAACCTTGGTAACATGGCTATGCTCCAACACCATGTCTGGGAAAGGAAATGCCTCCAGCCCCTGGCAGCACAGTTCAAAATCAGCCTGGAACTCACCCTGGCCCCACCCCGAGAAATTAGATTACTTTTGCCAGTTCATGAAATAGTGTCATATGTTGAAGTGCAAAAAACCCCTTTTGTTTCCTCTTTGACTTACAAAATCCTAGAAGGGTTCACATCTGCTTTTCAGTTTAATGAAGAACCTTATTTTTACTGAATTCTGTCAGGTGGTGAAGCCCATTAGGGAACCTGTTAGAGGTTTCAGGTGAAGGCTTGATCCCTTTGATCTTGAGTCCAGGGGAATGAGGAACAAGTCACATTACTTTGATCTGAAGGAGATGATATGGGATCACATTGATATGCTCCCTGATCTCCCTGTAATCAGAAACCTAGATTGCAATTTTTGTGCAACATCAGATATGGATTTCTTTCCTCAAACAAATCTATAGAGCCATCTCCTATGAGAAAGGAATGGCCCCTGCCAGGGCAGGGGTTGCAAGTTGTTCAGTTTCTCCTCCACCAGCTAAGACAGCAGCTAAAAAGCAGGATTTTCAGATGCTCACACCAGAGAGTCGCACAGGAGCCAGAAGGAGAGGCTGCTTTTCTGACAGGCTTGCACACTTATTTTCTCTAAGTTTGCTGTACACAAAAAGAACAGTTTTAATGCATCACTAATATAACTGAGCATGTGATACCACCCATGAAGTATCTGCCAGAAACTCTTGTGTTTCTTTCTCTCTTCCTGACAGATGTCCCTCAGCTGTGGCATTTCTAGTCCAACCTGGACCTGATAGTGTTGTCTGTGAAAGCATATGGAGGATGTGATGCATCATTATTTATTTATTTATTGTTTATTATTTAGTTGCTATTTAATGATTTATTATTTGAGATTTATTAGAAACTAGTTCTTCACTAGGAGAGTGATGTTGCACTAGAACAGGCTGCCCAGAGAAGCTGTGGATGCCCCATTCCCAGAAGTGTTCGAGGCCAGATAGGATGAAAAATGAGTAATGTAGTCCAGTGTAAGGGTCCTTGCCCATGGTGAGGAGTTGAAACTAGATGATCTTTAAGATTCCAAACCATTCTAGGATTCTGTTTGATTTGATCCATTGCCATTATGTGGCTGATGCTGTCTAAATCCATTCCAGCACAAAGCTGAAGTGATGTTTATCTACTTGCACAGCAGATAAATTTTATACAGGGTAAAGCACTGACCCTCTTAGCACCTGGATGCTTTCCTGCAGGAGTCTGCTCTTACACACATTTATAACTGGTGGGATAAGCCTTATCTGGCTGCTAGAAGCTGGAGGCAGGCACTAAACCTGAGCAGACCTTAGCTGGTTTGTTACCCTTTGCTCCTGGTGGGGTTTTGGGAGTTCCACTTCTGTTTTATTTTCCCCTCTTGAGGAATTTTCCCCATACATGTTGCTAGGGTGAAAAATTGCTGGGTACTTGGGAAGAACAAAGGACCTAGCCACAGAGGGAGGGGTCCAGTGGGCTACTCTCTTTCACCTGGGCTTGTGGGGTGTTGCTCTCGGCCTTCAGATGGAGAGAGAGGCTGCCATCATGGTGGAAGGAATTTGTCAGCACGGCAGGCTTCTGCTTTTTTGGCTGCCTTCCTTCCATGTGAGTGGAGCCTGCTCGCTGGAGCGGCTGTTGCACCGGGACCCTACACCCTGCCTTACTAAAAGAGGGACCTGCTCCCCATCTGCCTGGGTGCTCAGGGAGAAACCCCGAGATCCCGAGCCCACCTTTCCCTGCCCCGCTGGGAGGGGGCTGCGGCTGCCCTGCCCCTGTGGCTGCTTTGAGCCTTCGCTGTTCTGTAGCCCCACACGTCCTGCCTGCCGAGACCTCCTTTCGTTCCCACTGCAGCTCCAGAGTTTGATCGTCTGCCACCCGGGATTTGTGCTCGCCGCTGCTGTTCCAGCCTGCTGTTCCCGAGGGTCCGGCCGCACACCGGGATCGGCTGCCCAGGGAGGTTTGTGAAGCCTTTCTTCCATCCCTTCCCGGACCCCAGGCCGCCATCACTGCGTGCTCCCCGAGCTCGCTCCGGAGCGCCCCCTGCAGCCGCGGGGGAACCATCGCACCTGCCCTGCTCACCGGGAGCCGCCAGCGCCCCTGCCGGCTGTGACTGGAACTGCACCAGAGGGGAAAGGGCCTGACAGCCGAGAGAGGCTGCACTGGGTTTGTGGTTCTGTTTGCTGTCACTGCCACAGTTATTGCTGTTTGTTTGCCTTGTTATACATATATATATAATAGTAAAGAATTGTTATTCCTATTCCTCATACCTTTGCCTGAAAGCCCCTTAATTTCAAAATTATAATAAATCGGAGGGAA
This sequence comes from Lanius collurio, assembly GCA_020086605.1. Taxonomy (NCBI): domain Eukaryota; kingdom Metazoa; phylum Chordata; class Aves; order Passeriformes; family Laniidae; genus Lanius; species Lanius collurio. Next base: position 8,263 of record JACBWW010001049.1, read on the forward strand.
GGAGGTTGCATTTTCTTTTCACTTCAAGGGAGACTCTTGCTTTCCTTGTCTTTCAAACCAAGACAGCTCCCTTCAGAATCCCTGGAGACAGAGCAAGGCAGGCATCTGGGGAAATTGTTCTGAAACCCTCTGATTGCAAAGAATGAGCCCAGGGGCTGCCAGGGCAGCTTCAGGTCTTTAAGGAATAATTTCACAGCACTTCATGCTGTATCTTAAAGGACATTATTTATTATTTCATTCACATTCAGAGGGACTTGCCCCCCTGTTTATTCTGAGCATGTATGTTGAAGGACCCACTGAGGGCGCTAGGCTCTGCTCCTCACTGCATTCCCCTGTTCTGGTTCCCTGTGTGCTGGGGATCATTCCCTACATGCTTTGTGCAGCTCAGCTGGAAATCAGCTCTGATTTTATCCATTAATTTTTTCTCTTCTCAGTGTTCCAGTTTTCAAAGTATTTGCTTCAGAAATAATTTAACTACCATCTCTCAGCATTCAAAGCAGCTTTGTCTTTCCTCACTTACATTAGCTATGCCTGTAAAGCTCAAGAAAGTGTGGTTCAAGAAACCATTGCCCCATAGCTACCTTCTCCTGCACTGGATCCCACCAGCCAGGTGGAGCTGTATCTCTGTTCACTGAAGGTACCAGGTCACAGTGTGAAATACGGGTGGTCTGAGGGTCTCTGGCCACTCTCCCTGGTGGCAGTGGTGAAGCTCCCAGGTGTGGCAGATGATAGAATCACACTATTATCCATGCACAGATCCAAGCTATGGCTGCACTTGATATCTGGTGTGCTGTGGGCACGGGAGAGGAGCAGTTTCCAGGAAGGATGGGTTGAGTAAAGGGGAACCACAAAATTCTCCAGAAGAGCACATCATATATGGGGGTGAAGAAAGAGCCGTCCTTTGGCTTTGCACGGTTCCTTGTTTTGCATGCACAGCAGGGGGGCAAAACTGACAGGAAAATCTCCTCCTACAGCAGACACAGTATCTGGATATAGGAAGACCCAAGACTGAGGCAGTTCTCTGTGCTAGGACTGTTAATGCATGGAGTGATTCACTTTCATCCAGTACAACAGCACAGGCAGGCATAGGATTATTCCTATTCCTAAAAATTGTTTATAAACCTCCGACTGAAATTTCCAGAGCACCAGTGTCTTTTAGGGGTTCCAGCAGCTACATCACAATAAGAGACACCTGAAATTTTACTCAAAAACTTGAAAATGGACAGATACAACAGGGCAGAGAAATGTAGCGATGTGAAAAAGTGAACATAAAGTGTGATTAGTAAAGAAGTGCCATGGTCCAGAGAGATAACAAGCCAGCAGAATGTTAGGTGATGTCTGAAGATGAAAGTGATGGCGTCATATGTAATGAAAGCCAGTCAAGCTCCAGGAACATTTTTTATATTTCTTGTGATCCATTTCAACAAAAATGATAATTACTGTAGCAATTGGTTTACCCAAAACATGTTTTCTTCCTCCTCTTAACAACCCCCTTTAGAAGCCAACAAATTTTCTTGGATCTCTGTGGAGAGCACAATTTCCTTTTAAATAGATAAATTATAGCACATACTATCCTGCTTTTTAAACAGTACTGGTGAAATGCTTTCAACTCTACAGAATGCGTGTCCTCCTTTGGAATGGATTCTGTCAAATATGAATCTGTTTTAGTTGATTATTGCTAAAAGAAGTGATGTATATAAAATTAAGAAGCAAGTCTCTACCTCAGGCATTTCCCTGCAGTGGTTCCTATAAAAATACTCAAGCCTGCACTAAGCTTTGTGCTCCAGCAGCTTCCCTGTCCTAGATATCCCTGCTAGGTTGGATGAAGCTCAGGTGTGTCCCAATGGGCCCATCTGCAGCTGGGACAATGGCAGCAATGGACCTGAAAAACCCAGGATGTTCCAGCAGAACCTCTTATTTAATTTATTTAATTTTGTCTCTTTTCTTCTAAAAATAGAAATGTACCCCTTTGTTTAGCGGCTTGATGAAAACACAAGTTCATATTCACATATTCTACACAAACATTACACAAGTGGCTGTTTTCTTCATGGGTTACTTTGATTTTACAAGTAATCTCTTTTCTTTGTGTAGGAAATCAGAAAGAACCTTTTTTTTCCCATGCAGCTGACATTTTACAATTTAGGGCTGAGAAAACAAGAAGAGTGTAAAATGTTTTCATATTTAAGTATGAAAAGGTATCTCTCCTTGATTTTATTTTGGCTAGGATCAAGAACACCCAACAGGCTAATGACACCTGTGGCATCTGTAAAGCTGGAGTAGTAGAGACACTTTTGCCTACAGCACTTCTCCCTGCTGCTATAAAATTTATGAGCATTATATACTACCTGGACCAGAAGGCCTCTGCTCTTGTAGTGTTTATGAGTTTTTCAGGAGTTCCAGGGAGTGAGGAACTCTGAAATCTTACAGAAACCATTGAAATTCCAGAGCCATAGACTGAGAAATTTGCAATTCTTATAACCTTTTTTGCATAGGAAATAGATTTCCATCAATCAGGAGGTATAGGGGCATTCCTATGGGAGTACCTAACTGAAATTAGCCCAACAATCTCACTCTAAAATAGTAAGAGGCTCCAGTTTGAGCTAACATAACAAACCATAGTTATTAGGTGTAGCTACCTTTGAGATAAAATTTGTTGCCTTTTCTCCAGCTATTAATAGCAACACTAAGAGATGAAAGTTTATGTTGTTTCTTCCAAAGATGGAAAAACTCAGGTATATGCTAGGGATTGTAAATATTGAAAATGCTGTAGACTAGCCCTGAGGTTCCTCCACAGCTTCTGTGAATCTGAGAAAAATTTGCAGTTAATTAATTTAATTTTCATGTGTGTTTAGGTAGATCTGTCATCATAATAAAAAAGTCCTTATACTCTTAACTGGGAAAGATTTTTTCCTTTTTGCAGCAAGTCTGGTGAAGCAGTCATAAGGAGAATCTTAAAAAGCAACACAGGGTTCAATTAAACCCTGCATACACCACATGCTTCACTGTCACAGACAGCACTGAAGTAATGGCAGACAAAATCCTGAAATCCCACTCTGTCTGTGAAACCTGTGAAGTGACTGATATCCAGAGAGAAATAAACTAAAATCTAAACTTCTTGGTTTGCTGCAAGCAGACTCTTGAAGAAATCCAAAGCTTACACTGAATATGCTCTTAAGGAATGTTTAAAAATATCCAGACTAATTTTGTAAATTGAATTGAATACTACATTGGGCCTCCCATGTGATCCAGGGGAAGAAAGATCTTGACTACCTTAGGGAGGAGAAATCTTTAGATGAATAAAGTTCTACCTCCTCACTTAGGAGCTGTATGACTGCTGGGGCAGTTGGGCCCAGACTAAGAAAACAAACACCACTGCAGCAAGGAGAACTAATCTTAAGGCAAAGCTTATGAACGGCAATCTCATCTTCCCTGACATTGAGGAATGAAAGCAGGACTGAGAACATGTCTAGCAGGTGGACTGAGGTCCTAATTGTACAAGAGAGCAGCAGATTCACAGGAGGGAGAAGCACATTCCAAGTCCTCAGCCTGGAAAAGGGTGATGGGGGTAGAAAACATTTAGAGACATGAAGGAAGGGAAAGCTTGGATGAAGTTCTGTCTCCTGTAACTCATCTCTGTGCAAAAAATGTTTCTAGAGGTACATTCTCCAAGGGTTCTGGCTGCAAACCACTTAAGGAAACTGGATAGGTTTCCACCAGCCCCAGAGCATCATCCTCCAGGCAGCAGCCTCTGGAGGAGGAAGTATGGTTTGGCTCAGCTGGAGCTACACAGCTCTGCCCTGGAAGGCCTGGTAAAATGTGCCATACTTTTTTACATCTTGAGTGATCCTGACTAGCTTATTTATATATTTCCAGCTTCCAGCAGACCTGGAAAATGCTCATTCTGGAGACCAGTTCCTGGTTATTCTCATATCATTCTGGACTGCACTGAATAGCATATTTTCGTGGGCATTCAACTTCCCAATCTATTGTCCAGTTTCAGTCATTTTGGACAAAAGATCAAAAGTCTCAGGAAGAATCAGATAGAGATCCTACAGACTCCACAGAAGCTGCAGGCTACACAGAGAAGACCCTGTGGTCCAAATACCCACAGGCTTACCTCAGCCATTTGTGAGACTTGAAAGAGATGTGCAGTTAAATAGTTGCCTCCATACTTCTGTCAAACCACTCTGCAGGAAGAGATTATATGTATATGCAAGAGACAACAGAAAATCTTACTATAATTCAGTCCTAAAGCAAATTAACCAAGAGACATAAATCTGTGGACAATTAGGTTTTGAAAGAACAGGTGCTTGCAAAACTGATTGTTATCCAATTGAATTTTCTATCCATTCTCTACATGTTGTTAATAATCTCCATATGAATGTTTATGATCTGCCTGAACCTACAGACCAAAGCCAGCAACTCAAAATGCACAGGAGAAAGTGATTATGTCAGCACTGCATATTCCTCCTGATGGTGTACTGGAGACTAAACTCTTAAGGTAACCCAGCTGGCTTTTCTTCCTGTACTGGCTCAAACAGGAGCTTCACCTTGAAGTGTTAAAATGGGCAGTGAAAGTACCAGTAGTAGCTCAGCAGGGCACTTTAGCCCTGAATTGAAGTTGTCAAAACCAATGAGAATGTTCTTAAATGTGTGCTTAGGAGTTTGGCTAAACTAGGCAATGGTCTTGAGTATAACCTAAAAAAGTTATGACTCAATTAAAAAAAAAAGTCAGACTTATTCAGGTTCTGAGTAGTTTGGGCTGGATCAACAATTAAGGTCTGGTCCTTAGTTTGAAAAGAATTATACAGCTTGCATTGCTTGTTATTGGACTTGGATTTATCTGAAAGGATTAGTTTATGTGAAAGCACATATCTAATTCCTGGAAAAATCCCAAAATAATAATGAAGGCAAAATTAATACTGACTTCAGAAAGTCAAAAATTTTAATTGCTTCATACCAATATTCAATGCTTTTGCTGGCTGGCTATGGATGCTTTCTGAAAAGGGAGAAATTAAAGGTTCCATGTTTAATTTCCCTAACTCTAACTCAAGTAAACAGTTTGTGGAGAGAAAGTAAGAATTTCAGGGAAATTGGGAGAGGTTCATTGCAAAGTCAGAAGGAAAAATCATGAAGGTATGATTCTGAAGGCCAAGTTAAAGTTGAAAAGCTAAAATGACAGATGACTCCTTTTTCAGACTGGGGAGATGAATTCCTTGTGTAGGTTCATTAGGAGTAATTCTGGTGTATGATAGCATCTTGTCCAGTTTTGAGTACCATAATCAAAACTGTTACTCATAGATGAATTTACGTAAAAAGAAAGGGTATTTTGCCTTCCCTATGAATTTTGAAAAGCTGTCAAAAGGTATTTTATCTGTCCATTAGCTCTCATCACAGCCCAATTACATCAAATTACACAGAGAGAGCTTTCCATGATTGCATTGAAACAGAAGTCCAATGTTGAAAACAAACTATGAAAATGTAGGATGAGTACGTAATGTACTGTTTCACAAAGTAAAATCTCTGTTATGCATAAGCACTTTAAAGTTTCTTAGGATATAACTTGGGATCTTACTAGCTCCTATTTTCTTCCTAAGTCAAAGAATTTAAAGTCATTACATCCTCTGTCATTTAAACAGGAATTTTAAACAGCCTGAAACTAAAATATTTCATCATTAGACTATCGGCTGCACACAGCAGAATGAAAGGATTTGCTTCTGCATCACAAGACTTGCTCTGGGTTCTAGTGCAAAGCTTTATGTTTTGGATAATTTTGTCTCTCAAGACCTGAAGGTCAGATATTGTACCTTATTCCTCTATATTTCAAAAAACTATGCTTTGCCCTCTTGGAAGCATAAGGAGGCAGAATTGCTATCAATTAGGAGCTTAAATGTCTATGATTCTATAAGAAAAAAGCTTATAAAACTCATTAGTAGGTGTCTTCAAATGTATTCTTTATGTGGCTAATTTATTTTGAATGAAAGGCACAAATAATTTTAACAATAGAAATGCAAGATTTCCTTACACATTCTTAATTATATGAGTATACAAATACCCTAACAAAAACTTTTGCTGTTTTCTTAACCGAATTGATGCTTTACATGAAAAAAAATTTCATAAGCAAGGTGCATAATTTTCACTGAATATCCATACCTTCTGAAAATGCCCCAAACCAACAATTAACTTCTTTCTCAGAGAATTGCTTGCCATTAATTATGCATTAGATGTGTAAAGGAATACCACCATAGTTAAAAAGAATTAAACTGTAGAAATTACTTTTTGTGTCCTATTCCTCTGTTAGAGATTGCAGTTGTGCCTTTTGCCAATAAAGGACCTGAAAGTTGACAGAAAAGCGTTAGACACAACAGAAATCCATCACTACAGAAAAGCCTGGGAAAAGGAGATATGACAAATTACACGGGCTAAATCTGAGCAGCCTGGAGTCCCGGCAGATCCTGTGAAAAATGAGGTGTGTGGATTGACAACACAGGTAGCAGAATGTCTCTCTCCTGAAATGTAGACTTGATCCAGCTCTCAACCACTTTTGTGTAACAGACAAGTGAGGCCAATAGTTGTGTAAAAGACTAGCATGAATGAGATCAGAATAAAGGGCAAAATGTCCTTTGGCTAATTACTGCACTTTGCAGGACATACAGACAACCCTTGTTAGTGTGGCTGCCCCTGTACAACAATGCTGTGGTGAGATGAGATCTGGGGCTTCAGCTGCCCCCTGGACAGCAAAGATGGGCAAAGGGAAAGTGGGCACCTGCCCCTGATAGGAACAGGGAACCCAACCCACTTCCCGCAGAGGAGAGGGATGATGCTCTTACCCTGCCAGGTGAAGTGCTGCAATCATAAATGTGAAGGAGAGAAGCTCATGTTTTATCTGGTACAGCAAGAACCAGGCAAGGAAAGGTGGAACAGCTCACTCAGGATGACACAGAAAGCATATCGCAGCAGTATGTTTTTGAGGAAGGGGAGTTTTCCTTTCAATCCCTCATTTGACTACCTGTTTTTGGCATAAGGCAGCTCAACTTTGTTCTCTGGCAGCTTATGCTGAGAGGTCTCTTTGTGTTGAAAAGGAACTAGAGGAAGGAGCAAGAGGAAAAACATACTAGTACTCCAGAGCAGCTCAGGCAGAAATGCAAACTAATAAAAATGATGATGATGTTAATAATAATCCAATATGTGAAATAACTACAGCTGACATATGATCTATTGATTAAAGTCTTTCGTATGACAGGATGTCAGCCAGCAGAAATAGGAAATCAATACCTCATTTAACAGCAAAGAACGACTCAACCTCCTCCAGACCAAAGAGAGATGGGGCTGCTTGAGCAGACAGTATGAATTTATTTGATCTACTTTTGTGGAAAAAAAAAAAGGTTTAATTATACTAAAGAATGTGTTTCCTTGAATCCAGCAGGGAGGGGGAGTTGTTAGAAAGCTTGTGACCAATTAGTCAATCTAACCAAACAAAAGAAGTGTTCATGCATTTCAATGCATGTTTCTGGGATGTCAGGATTTTTGGATAAACCAGTGACCACAGATTCCAGTAAACATGAATTTAAGTACATATAACAAAGGCAGGAAAGGTAAGGTTTTCAGGATGTGCATATTATTTATATATTTACTGAAAAATGCAGCTTCTGCCCCAAAAATTAGTTGTCTGCCACTGGGAGTTGACAAGCCACAAAAAACATGTCCATGAAGAGGCCCTGATGGAGGAATGTTCTTCACACTGGATATGAGCACATTCCTCCAGGGAGGAGCACATGGGTCCATCTATTGTTCCTGGCCACAGGAGTTTTCTGATCCATGCTTCCAGACATATGCACAATTGGGAGATTTTTGTCCTAACTATATTTTTTTTTTTTTTGAGGCAAGTATTTTAGTTCTAAGGGTTTTTGTCTTAATTCCTATAAATGAAACTCTGGTGAAAACAGAACTAGAAATAACTCATGAATTTTAATGGAGAAAGCAGGACAGCCCAGGAATATAGGATCTGTGGATGGAGTAGATGTTGCATGATATATTTATAACTGGGTTGTGCACAAAAGATCTGCTGCTTCATGAGCCCATAGTTACTGAGATTCACAAAGGACACAAAAGGAGATAATTCTATGGTTTGCAGGTTGTGATTTGTGGGCAGATTATAAGGAGTCATACTTGCCTTATTTCTCTTCCTTAGCAGAGAATAAAGCAATAAAAAAGATGTGAATACAACAAAGCAATTTGTAAAACTACACAGGAAAGCTCTTCACTGCACCAGAAATATTGCATTTTCATGCATACAAACCACAAGTGATCTGCACAGAAAACTGATTCTCTACAGTTTCACAGAAAAAAAGGTATTATACAAACATGTAGTTTCGCAAGAGAACTACCATGGTTTAGCATAGTTTGGGTTTATAGTTAAAGAGGGCTCCATCAGCCACGCAAGTGATTCTTTTGCAAAGAGGCGCTTACAGCTTCCTCTAAACCCAACAGAACCAATCAACTGGCTAGTTTGAATATTGGCAACTTTTTAAAGC
>JACBWW010001050.1:0-16773 GCA_020086605.1 Lanius collurio
AAGCCCCACAAGTGCTTGGAATGTGGGAAGGGCTTCAGGTGGAAATCTGCTCTGAGGGAACACCAGATGATCCACACTGGGGAGAGGCCCCATGAGTGTGGGGAGTGTGGGAAGAGTTTCTTCCACAGCTCCACCCTGATCAAGCACCAGATGATCCACACTGGGGAGAGGCCCTACGAGTGTGGGGAGTGCGGGAAGGGCTTCACCAACAGCTCCACCCTGATCCAGCACCAGATGATCCACACTGGGGAATGACCATATGTTTGTAGGGAATGTGGGGAGAGCTTCAGCCACAGCTCCGCCCTAAGGAGACACCAGCGCACCCACACTGGGGAGAGGCCCTACGAGTGTTCTGTGTGTGGGAAGAGGTTTAGGACCAGCTCCAATCTCCTCAGACACCAGCGCATTCACACGGATGAGAGGCCCTTCCGCTGCCCTGACTGCAGGAAGGGCTTCAAGCGCAACTCCAACCTCATCAGGCACCAGCGCACCCACACCGGGGAGAGGCCCTACGAGTGTCCCCAGCATGGGAAGAGCTTCTCGAGGAGCTCTCACTTGACCCAACACCAAAAGAGGCACCACTAAGGGAAGCCCTGCAAGTGCCCCGAGTGCGGGAAGAGCTTCGTGCGCTGCTCCAGCTCCATCCCCCGTGGGAGGATCGGCGCTGGATGATCCCCAGTGACCCCCGCTGGGCAGAGCCCTGGTGACCCCCGTTCCGGGTGATCCCTGCTGGGTGGGGGGAAGGTGTTGGAGAGATTTCTTTGCCTTCTCCTTGTACTGCTGGGATTTGGTTTGTAATAAATTCCCTCCCTGTGCCCAGGCTGGGTCTGTTCTGCCCGTGCCGGTGCTCGGGGCGGGATCTCTCCTGCTCCTTCTCTCAGCTCCTGGGCCTTTCCTTGTATTTCCTGTCCCTGTGCAGTAGCAGAGGGCAGGGACAGAGCCGTTTTGGTGCCTCCCAGCATCCAGGCAGGGCCACCCCACCCGTAGGGGGTTTTAGGGGCTTTTGGGTGTCCCCTGTTTTTGGGACATCCCCATTGGAGGAGGGTGTCCCCCCTTTGTGCAGCCCCGGCCCTCAGGCAGCGCTCAGCCAAGCAGAGAACGCCCTCAGCTGGGGCCTCGTTTTTGGGCACACCTGAGCCCCTGCACATCTCCATCAACATTTTTGGGTGCACCGGTGCTGTTGCATATCTTTGACTGGGCAGCTCCAGGAAGTAAGAATGCTGAAAAAATGGGATTTTTGGGATTCCCAGCACTGAAAATTGCAGGAATGGGGGTTGTGCAACAGGCAGGCCCCCAAAATCCTGGAAACAGGGGGATCTGGGCACCCTCAAGTTTCTGATGTCCTCTGAGCAGGGGGGTTAGGGAACACCAAACCTCCCAAAATCCTGGGACAAGAGGATTTTGGAATGCCCAGTTCCCCAAATCTTGGGTCCAGTGGGGTTTGGACACAGCCAGCCCCCTAAAACCCTGCGAACAGGGGGGTCTTGAGACTCCCAGCTTCTCAAAACTCCTGGGAACAGGGGTTTTGAGGAAAACCCAGACGCCTAAAATCATGGAAAAAGATAGTTTGACCACTCCCAACCCCAAAAATCGTGGAATAGGGGAAAAACCCTGAAAAAAGAGAAAGATGGGACAACGCCCTTCCCCAAAAAAGTCCTGAAAAAAGAGGGTTGGACCCTCTTATCCCTCCTGGTCTCTCCATTCCTAAGGATCCAGGGCACCCCAGATCCCGGCCCTGTGGCTCCAGGACCCCCCAAAGGCCACCTTGGATCCCCCCAAAGGCCGGGCAGGCTCAGGGCCAGCAGCAGCACCCAGGGGAGGCTCCACGCTCCATCCATGGTGCCTCGGGATCCCGGAACGCTGGGAAGGGTCGGTGCTGCTCTCAGTAAAGCGGTGGCAACCTGGAACGGATTGGGAGTGGGGGTGCAGCACCCCAAAAAGTGCTCAGCCAGTGGGAGCACGGTGTTTTTGTGTCGCCATCAGTAACCAGGTAGAGCCTTGGCAAAATATCCCCCTAAAAATTGCAGCCAATCAGTGCGCAGCACTGCAAACCCCAAAAGGCTCCGTCACCCCCCCTGAGCCCCCTGCCAGGGGAATTTGGGGAGGGGGCGCGTGGGGGGCGCCCAGGCCGGGCCCAGAGCCCAGCGCTGCCCCAGCCCGACCTGCCCCGGCTCCATCCCGGCTCCTCCCGCGGGATGCGACCGCTTTGGGAAAAGGGGGGGCCAAGGGTGGGCGCTGGGCCCGGGGGAGCAGGAGAAGGGATGGAGGAGGAGGAGGGTTGAGGAAGGAGCGGGAGGAAGAGGAGGGAGAGAGGAAGAGGAGGAGCAGGAAGAAGAAAAGCAGCAGGGGAAGCACAGGGTCACCGCCCGCTCTGTCCGGCGCGGCCCCAGGAGCGTCCCACAGGTGAGCGGGGAGGGGGAGCTGCTTGCTGGAGGCTGGATGGGCAGACTGGGAGCACTGGGAAGGGGCCCCGGCTCGGGGCGCAGCCCCCGGGGCAGCCCCACGGCCCCACGGCAGCTCCAAGGCTCTGCCAGCCGGGATGGAAGGTGGGAGGGGGAGCAGGGCAAGGGACGGGGCTGTCGGTGCCCAGGGGACACAAGGGACAGCGGGGGCACTTCACAAGCATTTAATGCAAAAGTAACAAAATAATTGGGAAAACTGTTGCAAATAGGAGCATATTGTAGTAGTTATGCTAAGGCTTAGCTGCGGCCTAGTCGCGAAATGTAGCAACCACTTGGCAAGAAAAAGTCTTGGCAGGTGGTAGTAGGTTCTTGCCTCAGTATAATCAAAACATGTAGCAGAGCATACTGAACTTGCAGAGAGAACGTAATAGCTGTTACAAGAATTGTATGATTAGACAACCATGTAGGATTTATGATCTTAAAAAGAATAGTAGAATAGAAGCATAAATCTTAAGAGAATATGACAACTGTTACGCGAATCAAGTTAAAAATTAAGCTTGTATAGCATCAGAAAATCTGTTCTTAAAAGTATCTAAAGTGTGTGAAAATCTTGGAGGGTCGGAGGTGTCTGACTTTGGACATGAGTCCTCAGACCTCCCGGGCCCTAATAAAGCACCGCATAAAACGGCTTCGGTTGTTTTGTGGTTTCTTCGGACGGGCAGCCGGCAACAGTTTTCTGGCGACCGCGGCAGGACTCCGAAGGTGGCTGGGGCGGTTCGCGTTCCGATTCACTCCACGCCGGCACCGAGGAATTCTCGGAGGAGCCATCGGTTCGTGCCCGACCCCCGCGCCTGACGGACAACTGCAAAGGTAAGCCCGAGGTGCTTTATTTTCTGTGGTATTGGGAAAGCCTGCTCAATAAGACGAGGCGGCGATCCTCGCAGGGTTGGGCTAAAGACGTCTTGGTGGAAGCCCAGGCGCCGGCCATAGGACGCGGCGAAAGCTGCGCAGGTTCCGGCACTTGCCCCTCGCGGCGTCGAGAAGCGGCAAGTTGGTTTTGGTTTGGTCTGGTCTGGTTTTGGTATTGGTATTTTTATATTTTGGTGTCATTTAATCTGTTTATTAAGTTGGTCTGGTTTTGGTATTGTTATATCTCAGTATTATTGTAACTTGTCTGTTAAGTGTTGTTGTGTGTTTCTGTTATTGTGTATTGTTATTGTGTATTGCACTGTGCACTTTACTGGGAAATAATGCCATTTAAAACTTTTAAAGCATTGGTCCAATCAAATGAGGAAGTACCTAAAAATACACCATTAGGATGTTTGCTACGAAAATGGAAAAGTGAGGGGTTTGGGAATGACGGATTGCATAAAGACAAAATGATTGATTATTGTAATCACTGGTGGCCGTTGTATGAATCGGAGGGTGGCCCGAGCTGGCCTTTGAATGGGACGGTAGATTATAAGATAATTTTCCCTCTGATGGAGTATTTACGTGATAATGAAAAATGGGATGAAATACCGTATTTAGATTTGTTTAATCTTTTGGGACAAAAGCCTGACTGGCAAAAAGAATGCAGAGTTATGATACTTGATGCAAGTGAGCGAGAATGTGTTGCTTGTAAGAAAAGGTCGATGTGTACAGATTGTATGATTAAGGCTCATAAATCAGAGGATGACTTAAGTCTATTCATAGCTCCAAGTGCCCCTCCACAGAACGGAGGCGAAAGCCCTGGTGATGGAGAGGAGGAGGAAGATGAGGGGGGGAATTAGCGGGGAGCTGGGGGAACCCTCTGGTGCCTCCTCAGTTCTCCACCCCCCCACTCCTTCCCCCAGTCCTCCCAGGAATAGAAATAGAACTCCAATTGCATCACGTACAAGAATGGGTAGGAGGCAAGCAGAAGAACCCCAAATGATAGCCCTTTGCGAGAGGCAATGGGACCCCAAGGAGAAAAGGTGTATATAAAGGTCCCCTTTTCTCCAAGTGATTTGGTAATATGGAAACAATCTGCTGGAAGTTATAGGGAGGACCCAGAACGAGTGGCACGGGTGGTGAAAATGGTGATTAATACTCAGAATCCTGATTGGAATGATTTGCAAGTGTTGTTGGATACTATCTTGGATTCGACAGAAAAGGAGATGGTGTTGCAGGCGGCCAGAGAGAAGGTTAGGGATGAAATACGGCTGCGTTTGACGGATGGAACTGTAGATGCTTTAATGCCTAGTGAGGATCCAGGTTGGGATCCGAATACGTCTGGGGGAATGAGAGCAATTAAAAAGTATCAAGATCTTGTACTAGAGGGAATTAGAACTGGGATGCCTAAAACATTGAATTGGTCTAAGCTGTATTCTGTAAGACAGGAAAAAGGTGAATCTCCATCAGCATTCTTAGAGAGGCTGAAGGAGACAGCTAGACGATTTACCAATTTGGAGATAGAAGAACAAGCAGGAAAATTACAGTTAGCCCTGCTTTTTATGGGACAGTCCCAAGATGATATCAGGAAAAAGCTACAAAAGCTGCAAGGGGAAGATACTAGGAATTTAGATAAAATGTTAGAAGTGGCTTGGAAGGTATTTAACAACCGAGAAAAAGAGGCTGCAAAGCGGCAGCAAGCAGGAATCTTGGCAGTTATCCAACAATCGGGGGGGCAGAGAGGCCGCAGGGGTGGCTTTAATCGGGGAAGATGTAATGGTCGAGGATGGGGAGGATTTCAATTTAATGGGACGAGAGGAATGAGGCAATTAGAAGAAAGACCATTTTTGCAACCGGTAAGCTTAAAATTTAGGGGAAAAGAATTAGATCACCAATCTCTATACTTGCCTAACTGCCCAAAGCCATTGCTTGGAAGAGATCTGCTGTCCCTGTTGAATGTCAAAAAAAAAAAAAAAGGAAAAAAAACAGAAGAAAAAAAAAAAGAAAAAAGGGAAAAAAAAAAAAAGGAAAAAAAAGGGAAAAAAAAAAAAGGAAAAAAAAGAAAAAAGGAAAAAAAATATATTTGAAAAAGGGGAGGGTGAAGTTAGAAATTCCAGATAAAGATATCGGAAAATTTTTGCAATAAAGGAAATAGATCCTACCCCTATACCTGAAGAAGTAGAGCAAGCAGTAGTGCCTTGGGTGTGGGAAACAGGATCCCCTGGAAAATCTAAGGTGGCCCAGCCTGTTGTAATTGAATTAAAAGAAGGGGCTCAGCCGGTAAGGATAAAACAATATCCCATTAAATTGGAAGCCAGACGGGGAGTAGCCCCTCTGATAACCCAGTATTTGACTCAAGGAATCTTACAAGAATGTGAATCAGAATGTAATACTCCCATCTTCCCAGTTAAAAAGCCAAATGGTAAGTAGAGGTTAGTTCAGGATTTGCGAGCTATTAATGCTATTGTTAAAGACATTCATCCTGTAGTTGCTAACCCATACACATTGTTAACATCTGTGTCGGAAAAATTTAAATGGTTTACAGTGATTGATTTGAAAGATGCTTTCTTTTGCATCCCTTTGGCATTTGAAAGTAGAAAATATTTTGTTTCTAAATGAGAAAATCCGAATTCTGGAAAGAAGAAACAGCTCACATGGACTCGATTGCCTCAAGGATTCAAGAACAGCCCCACGATTTTTGGGAATCAGTTGTCCAAGGAATTAGAAGGGTGGAAGACTACACAGGTAAAAGAGTCTCCCTTTTCTTATGTCCTTTTATAATATATGGATGACATTTTGTTGGCCACTGATGAGAGAAAGCCTTTCAAGACCTTAAACGAGCCTTGAAAGAAGCCCCTGCCTTGGGGCTGCCAGACTTAAACAAAGACTTTCAGCTGTATGTTAACGAAAGGCAAAGGCTTGCGTTGGGAGTGCTAACTCAGAAAATAGGGTCCTGGAAGCGCCCGGTGGGATATTTCTCAAAACAGCTGGATAATGTCAGCACCGGGTGGCCAGCCTGCTTACGAGCAGTGGCAGCTACTGTGATCCTTATTCAAGAAGCACGGAAACTTACCCTAGGAAGAAAGATAGATGTGTTTGTACCCCACATGGTGTTGGCAGTTTTGGAACAAAAGGGGGGTCATTGGCTATCCTCAAACAGGATGATGCAATACCAGGCAGTACTAAGGGAACAAGATGATGTGGAGCTAAAAACTACTAACCACATTAATCCAGCAGAATTCCTCCGCAGCGAGCGAGATGAGGGCGAGTTAGCCCATGATTGCGTGAAAACCATTGAACAGGTGTACGCCAGCCGAATGGACCTGAAGGATGAACCCATGGGAGACCCTGAGTGGGAATTGTTCACGGATGGATCCAGCTTCGTGGAGAACGGAACCAGGTATGCTGGGTATGCTGTTGTTACTACCACGCAGGTAATCGAAGCAAAAGCATTAACTCCCAGAACGTCGGCCCAGGAAGCGGAAATCATCGGACTGACGAGAGCCCTCATCCTCAGTACTGCCAAGAAGGTAAATATATGGACAGATTCAAAATATGCATTCGGAGTAGTGCACATTCATGGAGCACTGTGGAAGGAACGAGGGCTGTTGAGCTCTCAAGGAACTGTGATAAAACATCGAGCAGAGATATTGGACTTGTTGGATGCTGTCCATAAACCTGCAAAAGTGGCAGTGATGCACGTGAGAGGCCATCAACGAGAAGAAGGAAAGATATTTCAAGGGAATAGACTGGCAGATATGGCTGCAAAAGGTGCTGCACGGAAAGTATGGACACAAATGGCCGTCATTCCTACGAGGGTAAGTCCGGTGACCCCTTTCCTTGCACAGAAACCACAATACTCGGTAGAAGACGAGAAGCTGGCAAATTTAACACAAGCTCAGAAGAATGCCACTGGCTGGTATGTAACATCCTCAGGACAAGTTCTGGTACCCACCAAAATCATGAAAACAATCTTAGAGACTGAGCATAATAAATGCCATTGGGGTGCAGAAGCTTTGGTAAAATTTTTAAAAGAGGAAATAATTTCTAACCAGATGTTAATGTTAGCAAAACGGGTGAATGCAATGTGTCCAATCTGCTTAAGAAATAACCCTATTGTTAGGAAGCAAATTCAGTTAGGGAAAATTCAGGCAGGGCCAGAACCAGGTGACTACTGGCAAGTAGATTTCTCTGAACTACCTAAAGCCCAGAACTACAAGTATTTGCTGGTGTACGTGTGTACCTTTTCTGGGTGGCCAGAAGCTTTTCCATGCAGAACGAATCAGGCCAAAGAAGTAGTTAAGACACTGCTAAAAGAAATAATTCCCAGGTTTGGAGTACCACTAAGATTGTCATCAGATAGGGAACCACACTTTGTGGCAGGAGTGGTTCAGGAGGTAGCTCAGATGCTAGGTATTACATGGAACCTTCATACTCCCTGGAGACCCCAGTCTAGTGGTCAGGTAGAAAGGATGAATCAGACCTTGAAAAATCAAGTTAAGAAAATTTGTCAAGAAGCAAAATGACAATGGCCCCAGGCACTACCGTTAGCTCTGCTTAGAATCAGAATTAAACCCAGAGAAAGGATAGGAGTTAGCCCGTATGAAATTTTGTATGGGAAACCTTATCATGCTACCACACTGAAAGGAGATATGTATGTGTCAGGTGACCAGATAATTTTCAATTATGTTATGTCACTTAACAGAGTTCTCACCGCCTTGAGAGGTGCTTTGCAGTGGAATCGCCCACTTCCTCTGGAGAATCCTGTACACGACATACAACCAGGAGACCAGGTGTATGTGAAAAACTGGCATACTGACCCGCTGAAAGAAACATGGGACGGCCCCCACCAAGTGATCCTAACGACCTTCACTGCAGTAAAGGTAGAAGGAAACGACACATGGATCCACTACACCCGAGTCAAGAAAGTTCCAGCTCAATGGGAAACCCAAGTGGTCTCCCCAACCCGGATGATAATTCGTGCGAAACAGCGTTTTTGATTATTCTGGTGTTAATTTTGTTAAAATCTGTGCCAATTAATGGATCTGTTATTGTTTCTGTTTCTGAACCCCATGTAGCTAAGATGACTGGAATGGATGTCAACCTGACCTGTATTTTTACTGACAACCAGGGAGCTGGAGCCACAGATCTAAGAATCATATGGAAAAAGAACCATGAACAAGCAGATACAGGAATCGTCACTGCTTGGGATAAAGATACACGGCAAGGTAGTACCACCCTTCAATTGCCCCAGGTGACTCTAAACGAAACTGGAACATATCTGTGTCTAGTTGCAATTGGGTACAATTTTGGTTATAAACTGATTAATCTAACAATCATACCTTGGGAGAACCATACACCAGGGGGAGTAAAGGTTAACCCTCCCATTGCAGTGGTAGATATGTGGGATGGTCCTCCTTTAAAAATTAATTGTCCATTCACACACCAAAAAGATTGCAGATCCTTTTTACGAGTCACCTGGTGGAAGAAGGGATTGCAAAATTCATGGAATCCAATAAAGGGAATGATCAGTTGGGAAGATCAAGGGAAACAAGGAATTGGATGGCTAAATTATTCTGATCCGGTCATAAGAGAAACTGAAGGACAATATCTGTGTATAGTAGTCTGTAGACCTTATTCAGATTATGGTAGAAGAGAAGTCAGACCTAGGTCCCGTATAAACCAAGGAATGAATTCAACACAGAGAATTTATAAAGCTGTGCGGGGAGAACCAGTAATTCTGGTATGTAAAGTAGATTCAAAAAGGTTTTCAGAGAGCGGATGGTGGCTTAGTGGTAAGAATTTACAGACCGGAACTAAATATCAGTTACATCAAAGAACGGGTGACACCCTTACCTTAACAATACATAATGTCCAACCTGATGATGAGGGAATGTATTGGTGCTGGATAACACAAGATGCATGGTGGACCCATGCAAGAACTACTGTCTTCGTGACAGAGAAGCAACAGTCCCACAGGAAAAAACCGAGAAGCAGAGAATGCAACTCTCACATTTCACAGAGAACAAGAACAAGAAAATTTGATAGTAGGACTGATAAGAGATTTTGGAATGGTTCAGAATGTAACACAAATCACAGCATGTTTGCCTTTACCACAGGCAGCAGGTGATCCTATACCTTGGGGCATAATTCCAGTGACGAGATCATTCTCAGATGAACAAAATAAGACCTTGGTATGTAAATCTGAGCTTAAAAATAAAACTGAAATGGAAATCATATGGAAAGTAGTAGAGAAAAAGATGAGACCTATGAGCAAACAAGACTGCATTTTGAGCAAAGGAGAATTAAGAAAGATCATTGAATGGTGGAAAAGTGACAATGTTGCAAAGTGAGAATGTTTCATACCACATTATCAGAAACAAATAGTGCCCAGAAATGTAAGCTATTACGAAATTGTCTGTCAAAATACGACAGGAGAAGAGTTATGGGATTCCTGGCATTCAATTTGGGGACTGAGCCTGTTAGAACATTATAGTTACATAGGACCAGTTGATTGGTGTGTACAATAGATTGAGAGTAAGAACCAGACATATGCAGAGGTATCCAGCACCAACACTTCCCTACAAACTCAAATAGCTAATGAAAATGATTGGAATTGTACTAAGGTATTTACATGTCACACCCCGGAAGACCAGATTGGTCTAGTACCAGTCAAAGTACTCCTGAAATGGGGATGTGAATGCAGGCAGTACAATCATACTATACTTGGGAATGCTTCTCTTAGAGGACAACGTAACAGAATTGTGAACTGCAAAGCTACCACTATTAAAAGTCCAGGAAATTTAGTTTGGGTAATGGGACATGGACAATGGACTACACATTTACCCATAGATGGACCAGTGACCCAAATTACTTTAGGGATTCCCACCTTATGTCCTCTCTGGAGGCAGACAAAATTGGACTCAGAGAATCCTAGAAGGAAAAGGGAAATTGGAGATGACATAGAAACAGGAGATGAATGGCATGAACCCGATAGTGGAGTAAAATTTGGATGGGCCTTAGAATCTATTTTTGCCCAAGTTGCATCATACCGGAATAGAAAAATGCTTTACCGACTGTTAGGGCAAACTGAACGATTGGCTGCAGCTACTAAGAAAGGGTTTAGAGATTTGAATCTACAGTTACAAGCAACAACCAGAATGACCCTGCAAAATAGGATGGCTCTAGACATGCTACTACTAAAAGAACACGGAGTTTGCGGTTATTTGAGCGAAAAGATTGATCATTGTTGTATCCATATCCCAAATATGACACAAGAAGTAGAAAAAGACATTTCCCTATTGGAATCCGTTGAACACCGAACTATAGAAATTGAGAAAGAGGCCCAACATAATTGGATCGGGGCCATATTTGACTCACTAGGGCTCCAGGTCTCTGGGTGGATTTCATCAGTAATCCAGTATGCTGTTATGTTTATAATTCTGTTACTGATAATTTTAGGAGTGTATAAGTGTCTTATAGGAATCATCAACAAAGAACGCATCCATTCAAGAAAACTGATAGCAGCAGTGACCAGGAAACCATCACCTCCCTGCAAAGAATCTATGGAGCTCGAAGCAAGATTATGAAGAGAAAACGAGATTGAGCATCCTTGCAAGAAATGAAGAATGCTCAAAAGGGGGGAGTTGTTGCAAATAGGAGCATATTGTAGTAGTTATGCTAAGGCTTAGCTGCGGCCTAGTCGTGGAATGTAGCAACCACTTGGCAAGAGAAAAGTCTTGGCAGGTGGTAGTAGGTTCTTGCCTCAGTATAATCAAAAGATGTAGCAGAGCATACTGAACTTGCAGAGAGAACGTAATAGCTGTAAGAATTGCATGATTAGACAACCATGTAGGATTTATGATCTTAAAAAGAATAGTAGAATAGAACCATAAATCTTAAGAGAATATGACAACTGTTACGCGAATCAAGTTAAAAATTAAGCTTGTATAGCATCAGAAAATCTGTTCTTAAAAGTATATAAAGTGTGTGAAAATCTTGGAGGGTCGGAGGTGTCTGACTTTGGACACGAGTCCTCAGACCTCCCGGGCCCTAATAAAGCACCGCATAAAACAGCTTCGGTTGTTTTGTGGTTTCTACGGACGGGCAGCCGGCAACAAGGTTTTTCGATGTTCACTTTAGGTTGCATTTTGCAAAACTGACACAGCTTTAAAGGTCACCCTTAAACTCATAAACAGATCACAGAGTATTGGTTAAAAATAATAATTTTTAAAAAAGCGGCTGTTTTGGTGGTGCCACTTGTGAGTCACCTGATGGCTGCCCTGGAAGAGAAGCTTCCTTCCAGGCAGCCAGCAGAGGAGCTTTAGAAATGCAAATTACCTCTCCTGCGGGAAGTGTGGACAATGTCCCAGGGTCTCCTGGCCTGCGCGAGGAATTGGGCTCATTCCCTCTGCCCCTCACCCCAAGCTCTGCCTCCCTGCACTCACGGAATTTGCAGCGCTAAAGGCACAGCCCACACGGAGCATCTCTCACTCTGCAACACAAATTGCTGAAGCTGCAAAGGAGAACAGCAAACGGAGAATGTTGGCAGAACTCCACTCCAAAAAGCGCGGGGGAATCATCCCTCTCCCCACTTCAACATGTGCTCTCACTGTCTCTGTTATACAGGCTGGGCTTCACCACTGCCGTGGTTCTGCTGCCTCCAGTTCAGCCAAATCAGCTGGGAATCCAAGCATGGGAGGATTTCATCAGAGAAAAGTGATCAATTGATCAATTCCCCTACTTCCTTTATTAGGAGCATCAGTGCATCGCTTTCATTTTCCCCCAAAAGGGAAAACCGCCCCAAAACCCCTTTGGCTGAGTACATGAGGGGAGAGATTTCTGGCAGAAAACTCCAAAAATTTAGAGCAGGATCATGAGAAGTAAAAGAAGACCCTTCAAAACTTCTTCCCCCCACCCCTCCCTCCGTCCAGCTCTACCTCCTACCCCGGCAGTGCAGGACACAGGGAATGGGGGCCATGCTCAGTTCATCCCCTGGGGCTTCTCCCGCTGCTCAGGGACAGGAGTCGTTCCCCTGCTGCACCCTGGGCTCCCTCCCACCACACAGTTCTCCAGGAACTTCTCCCACCTGAGTCCGTCCCACGGGCAACCTGCGGAATGCGGGAGGGCGATGCTCCCGGGCCGGGGGGGCTGCAGATACGGGGAGCGATGGACGCGCCTGCTGCCTCCTCTTCCTCCTCCTGTTCCTGCTGCCGCTCCTCCTGCACTTCCTCCTTCTCCTCCTTCATCCCTCCCCCCTCTCTGCTCCTCCTCCCCCCAGGCCCAGCGCCCACCCTTGGCCCCCTCCCCCCAAACCCATCGCATCCCGCGGCAGGAGCAGCGATGGAGCCGGGGCCGCTCGGGCTGGGGCAGCGCTGGGCTCTTGGCTGCTCCCACCCGCTGGACGCTTCTCAGGATCCTGCTCGGAGTTTTTGGACTTTTCTGCCAGAAATCTCTCCCCTCGTGCACTCAGCCAAAGGGGTTTGGGGCGGTTTTCCCTTTTTGGGGGAAATCAAAGCGATGCACGGATGCTGCTAATTAGGGGCGGGAGCAGTGAGGCTGCAGGGCTTCCCGCTGAGCCGGTGCCGCCCAAGAGGCAGGGCTGGGCAAGCCGTGGCGGGAGCAGCGGAGAGCTTTGTTTCTGTTGCCAGCTCCATGGCGGCTCGGGCCGGGCCCGTTGCGGGGCTGTTGCTCATCTGCGGCTTTGGCCTCGCACAGCCCGGGGGGCCCTGAGAGCGCGGGGCGAGGCTGGGCCGTGTGCAGAGCCCGCCCCTCGCTGCGATTGGCCGATTGTGCCGTCAGTCGTGGTTCTCGCGCGCGGATTGGTCGGAGCGGGGAGAAGCCCGGCCCCGGTGAGGCGGTGCCAGGGCGCGCGTGGCGCAGCAGAGGCGCCATTGGCGGAGCGTCTGTGCGGGCCCGGGAGCGGCGGCCGCGGCCGGAGCCCGGGGAGGCGGCGGCGGCGGCGGAGCTCGGAGGCGGCCCCAGCGCAGGTGGGAGCCGCGCTCGCTTCTGCCGGGGCTCGGGGCTCGCTGCGGGCGGAGGGGGCGGCAGGGGGCTCTGGCGGGTTCCTTGTGCCGTGTCCGCGCCGTGTTCCCCCTGGCCTGAGGGCGCTGCGGGAGCGGCTGCCCGCGGTCTCCTTCCCGCTGCTGCCTCGGCAGGAGCCGCTGCCGGAGCGGCGCTGCCTCGGCCCGGGTGCTGTCGGGAGCACAGAGGCGGCTGCCCCGTGCCCGGCACCGTGCGGGAAAGTTCCCGTGGCCAGAGGTTTCTGTGCCCAAAGGAGACGGAGGAGTCCTGTAAAAGGAACTTTATTGCTGGAGCAAGGGAGAAGCCGTGGGGCATTTGCCGTGGGGTCTCTGCAGTTGTTGGCGGACGCAGCCTCGTTTTTCTCCTGATTTCCCCGGCCGCATCTCCGTGTCCCTTTCCCCCGTGGCTGAGGTACTTGGAAGGTACAGACTTCCCCATCCGCCTCCTGCATGTCCCCCTTAATGTGCACCCCCACTTTGTATAACACCCGATATTCGTGGCTCTGTTAAGTCTGTGTTGTTCTTCTGGAAGTTCAGGAATTCAGCAGGACCTTGGCTGAGCAGCAGTTCGTGTCAATTAGTAACATTTTCTGAAGCTGATGGTGCTTTCTCCTGTTGCTTCCTTAATGTACAAGTCTCTGGCCCTATCTCCAAGAAGTTTCACAGGATCTGTTTGAAAGGACAAATTCATCCTACTCCTTTCAGTCTCTCCTAATCCTATTTTCGTAGTACTTCTCTTTGCAGACTTTATAATTGTCTTAATGTCTTCTTGCTGGGCCTTCTTTGGTTTTGGGACTATTCTCAGTGACCTCCTTGTGTGTCCTTTTGTAGCCGTTTGTGGATCAGGAGGCCTGGCTGCCCCCTGCATGCCCTTGATCCCCTGCTGAATGAGCTGCACTCAGCAAGGTGTGGTGCATGGTAAAAAGATGAGAGTTGCTGTAGCACCTGAGAGGAGAACCAGCATTCTAAGTTTAAGCCATGGTGTGCCAGGGAAGCACGAAAACGTGTCCCATTTGCATCTTTTCCACGTTTGGAGTGGTACATGAGCTGCTTTCTTATTTCCTTTGTTATCTGTTTCAGCACTTTTCCTTTGCCATCTCTTTGCCAGGAGCAGTTTGAGTCATTTAATTTTCCACAAGCTCCTGGTCCTTCTGCTAGAAGAGAATCTGCTCCCATGGCAGGGTGAAATGTGGCGTTGCTCATCGGAGTGGATTGGTCGGTGAGAAGGTCAGGAGCTGGAGCTGTGTGCTTGGTTATGATTTGGAGGCCAGTTTGTAATCTACTGATGGCACTGAAATGCTCACTGGGTTCTGTGGCACCTGGTATGAATTCGTTTGGGTTCCCAGGGGCTGCTCCCTGGTGTTGTAGGATTTGTTGTGGTGGCCGTTCCACTTTTCCCCATTTTTGGGCGCTCCCTCCAGCCAGGGATGCATCAATTGATGGCTTTTCTCTGATGAAATCCTCCCGTGCTTGGATTCCCAGCTGATTTGGCTGAAGTGGAGGCAGCAGAACCACGGCAGTGGTGAACCCCAGCCTGTATAACACAGACAGTGAGAGCACGTGTTGGAGTGGGGAGAGGGCTGATTCCCCCGCGCTTTTTTGAGTGAAGTTGTGCCAACATTCTCCGTTTGCTGTTTTCCTTTGCAGCTTCAGCAATTTGTGTTGCAGAGTGAGAGATGCTCAGTGTGGGCTGTGCCTTTAGCGCTGCAAATTCCGTGAGTGCAGGGAGGCAGAGCTTGGGGTGAGGGGCAGAGGGAATGAGCCCAATTCCTCGCGCAGGCCAGGAGACCCTGGGACATTGTCCACACTTCCCCCAGCAGAGAAAATTTGCATTTCTAAAGCTCCTCTGAGCTGCAGCCATGAGGTGAGTCGTGTGCCCCTCCCCCCGCACCATAAGCACCTTTTTTTTGTTGATTTTTTTTTTTGACCACTTTTTTAGGAACTATTTATGAGTTAAATCTCTTCTTTCAAGCTCTTCCGCTTTTGCAAAATGCGACCTCCAGATGAACATCAACAAACCCATTTCAAAATTCTTCCATCACTAATAGCCATGCACACCCATACACAAAAAAAAAAACCAAAAAAAACCCACAAAGCAGTAAACGGTTTTGCTACTACTTCTCCTCGGACTAAAAATTGGCTGTCACATCCCTGGCTCAAACCCAACTGACAATATCAAAGTAGGGTTTTTAAGAAAAACCATTCTAATGGTTTAATCTTGTCAGTGAAAATGCGGGAAGCACAAAAAATGCCCAACATGATTTTTAGTGTTGGTGAATCAAGGCATTACTTTATTCTAGACAGGATGTGCAACAGAAATCATTTCATGCACACATAGTCCGGGTGTGCAGAGAGTATCATTCCATGGCACATGAGTTTTACTCGACTTTTCCTCAAGTTTATATACTCTAAACCCATACAATTCCATAGGTTTAATGTTCATGGGATCCAAGTTGGGTAGTTCTCAGTATTTGGTTTCCTGTGGGACCCGGCTTCCTTGGCCTCTGCTGTTAATTAGGTCCACACTCCTTGATTTCCTTCTCAGCCTTTCCCAGACCGGGGGTCTCCAGCTGTGCCGGGGGCAGTGCCTGTGGCAGAGGTTCCTTTGTGTTTGCTGATGGTCGTGGATGTTTTGTTAATGGTCGTTATCTTTGTGGGTATCTTTTGGGCTGTTCCCAGTCTGTTCAGATGTTGAGCTCATCTCTGTGGAGTGGTGTAACATCCCTTAAGAAACACCTTAAAATTCCTTTCCCCAAGGCAGAGGCAAACGAACCCTGAGTAGAAAGAAAAAATTTTAGGAAAGAAAATTTTTTAAATTTCTTTTCTAAACGTGTTGTATTTTCCATGGCTGGAATGGCAGGCAGCCCAGAGTGTGAGTGAGAGGCAGAGTGGAATTGTGGCGCTGTGTCCCGCAGCAGGTGTGGCGAGTGCAGGCCCAGAAAGCACTGAAGGTGGCCCAGTGGCAGCGAGGCTTGTCCCCCAGTGGCTGGAGCTGGCCGAGGAGGTGGCCAGGCAGACTATTTGAGCAGAGGAGCTGTGGGCAGGCGCAGGGGCTTCCCCCGCTGTGGAGCCCTGGCTGCTGCTGCGGCCCCTTCTGTGCAGGGTCAGTGGCGGCCTCGCATGGTCCTCCTGCAGGCGGGAAGTGCAAATGTGCGGGGCTTCAGAGCCCTGGAGGCGAGGCTGAGGGGTCCCCCCGTGCTCAGCTGTGCTGGCGGCTCTTTCTGTGCTCAGGGACACTTGGCATGGGCCACGCCACTTGGCCACCAGTGGTGCTTCTTGGCAGTGCTGAGGCAGGAGCCGATGTCCTGCTTGGATGTTGTGCACAGCAAAGTGCCAAGGCAGGGTCTGTGCCAGCCGAGCTTCCTGTGGCAGAGATTTCAGCAGGGACAGGATTCTGGCCACAGACTGCTTTAAACAGACATCCCTTATCTCCAACC